>JAPZDZ010042519.1:0-11427 GCA_029783805.1 Acanthurus tennentii
TCCAGTCAATGGAGGGAAAGCGAGGTATCAGAATTAATTAATATTTGAGGGGACAGCTCTGTTCAGGCAAAACTCGAGGGGTCGTATTGGAACCGGGCGGTTTTTGAAAACATTTCCAAAGAAATGGCCGAGGCATGGGAACAACAAACGGTCTACAGTTACTATCTGTATTTACTTCTGCAAACACTGAGCACGCTCGCTGCGTGTGACGTCGTTGTGTCCTCTTCTGCGCATGCGGGACGCTTTTAGGTCGTATGAAGTTCACACAGGAGATCACATAAAAGTTGCATTTAATTGGAAATGTGAACGCACTCGCAAAAAAATCGGATTTCACAAAAATTCCGAATTGGGCATTAAGCCCTGCAGTGTGAACGTAGCCTAAGAGGATGAATCATTGTTGCCTTTGTGATCCGAATCTTTTCATTTAGCATCATCATCTAGTCAATTTGATTAAATTGTCCAATAATTTGGTGTTACTTTGCTATGTTAACCTGGGCATATGAATAACTCAAAAGCTAGTACATCTGTGACCTAGTGCCTCTCTCTAAATGTTGCATGAGATGCAAAAGTGTAAACTATTCTTCCTTGGTAGAGTTTAATCTTGCAATTTTGGACAAGGGTGTATGTGGAAAAAGTCACCATCTCAGCCAGGTTAGCTGTTTCTCCTAACAATCAGGCTCCATCAGCTTTCTCTGAGCTGCATGCAACTGTCCAGTCTGCCAGCCAGTGCTTCAGTGTTGTCATTCAGTTTAAAAAGGTGATCATTTACAATTTGTGGTAGTGGTTGAAAAACAAAATTTGTTTATCTGCGTCTTTTGTCCTCGAGAATCTCCTGAAGTGTGGCATCCTTCATTGTCATGCTTGCTCTAAACCCAAACATGAACATCCATCCCTCTTCCTCCTTCTCCTTCAGGGGGAATTTATAAGTTGCTTACAAAATAGAAGCAACAAGAAAACAATGCACCCTAGTGTACTGTCACAAGGACCAGATCATTTTTACCTGGGAAAAACACCATCATGCTCATTCCTAAAAAACAGTTAACATCCCTGAACCCACATGATCTCTTTTGTGTTTTCTTCTAAGTACAAGCTAGTTGTCTTTCATGGGCCAAATGTCACACATATTCACAATAAGCTTGAGGCAGAACTATCTGCTCATTTATACTTAACTCATCAGTGGCAGGCAGGTTTCACTTACAAGCACATCATGTTTGAGGTAAAATCCTTCGGCCTTATTTTTAATCTCCTAGCAAGAAAGAACTGCTTCCACAAAAGAGTTTATAATAGAATCCCTTTTCTGCTTTGCAATGAATATGTCTAAACTCAACAGTGGCAAATGATCCAAACCATAAGAAAAAGTTGAGTCTGCCAAATCATCCGATGGAGGACTGAGCAAAGAGAGGCCTCGCTAATCATTTCAAGTTCAAGTATGAGCTTTTGTTTGAACTTGAACTTGGTTTTCCATCAAAAGAGACCCACAGGAACTCAGATTAAACTGAACTCAACTTCCCAGAACCCTTCAGAATTCACACCTTCACATGAACTTGACCTTGAATTCATGATGTCACCAGGTAAAAAAGGAAGCTGCGCCATCTTTGTTTACTCTCTTTCTTCAGCCTGCTGCTCCTGGTGTAACTCCACTTCTCGCCATCTCAAAGGGCAGAGGTAAGTAGACTCTCTCTTTCTGCAGTTCTACTCAATTAAGACGTGTTAATTTAGCATCAGGAAAAATCCCTGGACAAACCAGTGTCCAACCAGGAAGCCTTACAAACCAGCTGCTTCTTTCACTTTGCAAAGAAGCAGACCTGCATAGCACATGACAGTTCTTCTGCCATTATGCATGCATTGATTTGCCTGAATGTGTTCACTGAGCTCAATAGCTATGCCTGTTTACAGTTAGGTTAGTTGTTTTGTATTTCAGGGTTGTTGTATAACACTGAAAAAACATCCAGAGTGTTGCATGTGACTAACTTCTGCTTTGACTTTTAACCCCTTTTTTTAAAAATATTTAACATTGCGAAGCACTTTTTTTATATAGTTTCAAAAAGTGCTGCTGTAAACAGGATATATGAAGTTCAGCCTTACTCATACTTGAAGAGGGAGAGCAAGTCATATTTGCTGAGCTGAAATTTTAGCATTATGCATCATACCGTGAGCACATCTTGTCAGCTACTGTTAACACCTTGAGTTATACAATGTTTTAGATTACAGCAGAGGCAGACTGGCAATGAAATGCACCAACTGTATTTTTTGTCTTTGTCTGAAATAAAACCACAAGATATTAATCAGTAATCAAATCAAATTTATTGTCTGGGCTCAACAATGATTGCCCAATTGCAAGAGTAAATCTGGCAATTCAGTTGCCCAGTTGAGCAAGCAGTGAAAAGGGAAGAAAATGGCCTCTCCCTGTCCTGGATTCCAATCATGGGCTTTATTTTAGAGGTGCTATAGACTATAGAATTTCTATAATATCTGTCATTATAAGGGTATATTTATTAATCCTAAAATCAAAATATTGGGGGACACTTCTCTTGCATTTTTCTTTTTATTTGCCATGGTATGTATTTTAATTAGATTCACAAGGAGCCCCATAAAGTATACCTGTAATCATCTTTGGATACTGACAGTAATAAATGGATGCACACATTTGGAAAAATCCATCAGCGGGATATTCCTTAAAGAGTGAAGGCATTTCCTCATTAGAGGTCTTACAACATAGATGTGATGGGTTTTGTTTTGCTTCTTTATGCATGTTCCATCTACTGGAAATGGCATCAAAGTCTAGCATCAAACAAAACATTACAACTATAGCGTAATGATGTGATGACCTTTCCTCCCTTGACAGTTTCCTTGTGGGTTCAAGAGAAACCAAACATGCTCTACAAGCAGGCAATTTTAGCTGCAGGGTGCAATATTACAAAAAGCTAATTTGAAGATGTAAGTTATCAGGAGTCACATTGAGGTGTCTTTAGTTTTTTCAGAACTTATATCCCTCAAGCAGTGCCTCTTTCCCCCTTTCCGTCTATTTCACTGGAAGGTACCAATTACCATGTAAGCTGTACAGGAGGAGGCAGTGGTGCCTGAATGAAGGTGCTGATGAAGGGGTGAAAATAAAGCCATTTATTGTCTCCCGGTAAGATGTGATTATGCTGTATGAAGATGTGTGAAGTTGACATGCGCCCACCTCTTGACTTGCAAATAAGAATGCAGATGATACCCTTGGACTTTTATACATAAAAGAAACACTGTGGTGCTGCAGCAGGTCCATGTGCAAACACAGAATAATGCACTAATTTCGAACTATGACAGGTTAGATATTGTGACTGTTTCATTTGGTAAGTGGACGATTTAATTTGATAGATGGCTGTACTGGCTATATTTTACCATTAATTAAACATACAGACCCAATTTATAGTAGCAGGCTGCTATAAAGCCAAGTACAATGGTCATTTTTTTGTTCACCATTTACCATTAATCTCAAATGTTTCAGGAATGGAAATTGGGATGCCACAACAAATACTCTGTGCCCTGTGAAACAGAAACAAGCGAGTGTGAGTTACTATTTTCCTGGTTCATTTAAATTCTGTAAAATCACGAGGAGTGACATGTCAAAGCACAATGAGACATGAAAAGAAAGTAGTCATTAAAAAAGGATGTTTTTCTGTTGTTTGTTTCATCTGGCATACACGCCTTAATTCTTACTCACTTCAACATTTTTCTTGCATTTCATTAGTCAAGCATTACAGTTAAAATGTAAATGTAAATGTGAGCTTTTGGAGAAACACTTGATTAGGTTTGTAATATACTTACTGATGAGCTACAGCACATTGTTGACTGGCTGAGTAGTATTTCACTTGTGTAGAATCATGTAATCTGTGTTTCTCCATCTGCCTTTTTCCCTGATGTGTAACAAAACTCAGTCTGTCACACACTGAAGGAATGCACTGAAGCCTACATGCTGCACAGCCTGACTGATTCATTGCTCTTGTGCCTTAATGGTTTGATCCCCCATGACTGACCCAGATGCTTTTAATGTGGATTAAGCGTGTTTATGTAGGCTTTCTCTTGTCTGAAATAAGGGCTGGGATTATATGAAAATGTGCCATGATAGACTGGTGACCAGCCCATGTTGTCTCCACATACTGCATGATCCAATGTACTAAGGAAAAAAGACAGCAAACAAAGTAAACAAGGATAGGAGTTGATCTTAATCTTCCGTTGCGGATTTAGTTCTCATGATTTTACAATGAATAATTTTGACTCTTTCCTGTTACAAGTTTGAGTGAAACAGTAGAGTGGCCCTGTAGGTCAAAAACACAACAACATTTCGGAAATCACAACAACATTTCAGAAAACACAACATCAATCGACAAAACACTCATGCATTTCAGAAAACACAACATTTCACAAGAAAACATTTCACAAAACAACATTTCACAAAACATAAAGACATTTTACAAACACAGCAACATTTCAAATATCACTTTCACATTCAGAAAACACAACATTTCACAAAAAACAGTATTGCAGAAAACAGGTTTCAGAAAACACAACAACATTATAGATAACAGAAATGGTAGGGACAACACTTCATATTTCTGATTGGACAGAGCCTGAGTCACATCATAGTTTATTCAATGGATGCAGCTAGAGAAATGCACTAAAATGCTGAAATGTCATCTTGTTTTGTGAATTGTAATCTTGTTTTGTAAAAATGCTAATGTGTTTTGTGAAAATGTTGTTGTGTTTTCTGTGATGCTGTGTTTTTGATCTTCAGGGCCACCATGAAACAGAAACAAACAGTGTCAAAATTAAAGAGCAGTGGTGAAATGTATGATTCTTTACTCAAAACCAAAGAAGTAGGGTATAGACAAGCCAAACAGATGACTCAACAAGAAATAAGACACAGAACTCGATTTAAATACAAAATAAACTGATGAGGGCATTAGGTAGAGGAGCATAGATGAGGGGAATTATAATATTAAAAAAGAAAGGAAGTGATTGGCTGTTGAAAATGCAGACAACAGGCAATGCTAAAAAAGCAGGGCAGGTGTAGAGGTAAGGAGTTTAAGGAAAAACAGGCTGGTGAGAAGAAAATTACAGAAATGTACAGCAAACACAACAAATACCTGATAAACAGGACATAACTGGACCATAGCAAATGGCTTTCTGAGACAAATATTCTTCTCTCTCTTTGTTCAGTTCCACAAAATGATCCAGCAGTAACAAGAAGCCTTAGGACAGAGCTGTGTGCTATGTTAAGAATAAAACTGCAAAGTCAAAAACTAATGAGATTGATATTAAAATTTCGTTCAGACATTCATGCTCCCATACAATAAATCATACTGACTGAGTAGTGCTTGACCTCTCTTTGAAACACTGAAAATCAAGAAATTTGACTCCAGTTTTAGGTTGTTCTTACTCACAGTTCCAATACAAAATGAGATAAAAGAAATAACCAGAAGCTACATAGGAACAACAAAGTTGAAGACAGGTAAATAAAATAATTATATAATCAATATATATGTACAGACAGGAAGGAAATAAAGGTGTAGGCAAATCTATATTTAACAAAGCAACAACATGCAAGTTTATATACATGACGAGAAGACAGCTGATTGCGCCAGAAATAATGTTTTGAGGCAATCTTTTTGGGGTCAGAACAGTTAACTGACAGCTTTCGCAACTATCATCACAGTCATCACAGCCCGATCTTACTTCCAGCATGTTAGGTCATGTCATGGGGAATCTCAATCAGATTCAAAAGACAGGCTTTTAATTCTTGAGCAGGAGACTGGAGTTCAAGACCTAACCTCAACCCTTACCCTGTGCAAAACCAAAACTGACACTTAGGGCAGCATTCCTTTCCTAAACCTAACTAACAATGTGCAGCTTTTTTCCAAACCTGTTTAAGTACTTTTGTTGACTTACCCAAATTTGTCCCATATTAGACACTAACAGCAATATTTAACAAGTTGGGATGAGAATGCGTTAATCACCAAAAAGATTAGCTTTGACCTTTGCAAGTTATCAGTGGTGTTTCAAAAGAGAGCTGGAAAGATATTTGACAGGGGCAAAATAAAATAGGTGATGCTCCAAAGATAGACAAGATCGCTGATGAGGAGAGATAAGTGTGTCTTTTATGTCTTAGTACTCTGGCAGGCGACAGTATGACAGTTCTATTTAAATTTTCTCTATTTTTGAAAAAGCACATGAACTGATAGAGCATAAGTTTATTAAATAAAAAACCCTTTCTATTTGCAGAAATTACTGAAAAAGTTGAAAGAAAATTTTAACTGATGTTATTTTAATATAAAGTAAGCTAAAGTTAAACCTGGTCCATTTTGTCAACAGTTCGTTCATTTGGGCATAGAGGGATGTCAGTGAAATTTTCAGGGACCGTGCGCTGGTTGAAACTTCAAATGCATTAAACCTTTGTGTTAAATATTTTAGTGTTTCTATCAAGCACATACAGACACTATTTGCTTGCAAATACCTGGCTTATTATTAGTGAGGATAATATACTATTTTCCAAAGAGTACAAACACACTGTTGTGGGTCAAGATTTGTTTGAGTGGAAATAATTGAGTGTTCATGCTTAAATGAACAGAGAATAAGAAAATCAAAGGCACACTGACTCACTGCCTTCATTTACCAAGTGAAATCAGTGGAAAGCCACAATCCATGTGAATAATAGATAACAGACCATTTTTCTCTTATGTAATCCAACAGCTCATCCCCATCTCAATCATGGGTGTGAAATGGAAAGTGTTTGCTCTTCTCTGCTTTACTGTTTTTGCCCTTTTATTACGCTATAGATATCAACAGAGCTGTAGTTTCCTCACACAGCGACTTCATGTACTGCTGCTCTAACAGTTACTGATTATTCTGTTAGTACTCATTAACTGAAAGCTTAATTATCAAACAAATTACATTCTACCTAGTCATTTATTATCAAGCATTTGTGTCTTTAGTCAAGTGAAAGGGGCTTTATTTCCTGAGGGTTTATGTCTACATATAAAACTCTAGATGAGAGATAAGTACTTTAAATTAATTTTTAAAAGCAGACCATGGACAGGTTTCTATCTTCATCAAGGCAGGCTCCTGGCATAAAAAATGCCTGAGCTACATTTGAAGCATCAGAGGCCCGTGAACAAGCTGATAAAGAATGTGTCGGGGTTTTTTTCTTGTTCTGGCTAATATAATATACTTATTCATGTAAATTTGTTAAAATTCTTGAAACCAGCTACAGTTGGTGTCCAGTGAGACATTCACATGTCAAACATTTTTTTCTGTTACATTACAAAAAAAAAAAGAAACATCTTGTTTCTCACCTTTTATATAGTCTCATAGATATGGCTAATAAAACATTGGCACTTGGTTACATAACAACTTACCATTATTTTTTTGCAGCTGAAGACAAGCTTTTTCCACCTTTGCAGCTGCAGCAGTCATTATATGCACACATGCAAGAGGCTGTCAAGGAAATGAAGGATGTGTTAGAGTGATTTTTATCATTTCATTTTATATTTGGTTAATATCCACAATCCCCTTGTGTCTTCATTTTTATGCATGTTGATAATGCAGTAGATGCCTGTGCATTGACAGCAGTATTTAGCTTAGCTTAGTATATAGCTTGTGTGTTGCTTTTAGAGACAAAAGATACTGTTTTCTTTTTTTTTTTCATTTTTAAAGTAGAAAAAATACAGCTCTAATTCAACCTATTAGGATGATGGCGTTGTAGGTAATGACTTGTGTGATTACAAAATAAATGAAGCTTAGCAGAAGTCTACTTCACAAACAGCTTTTCTTCTACTCTTATGCTAAGCCACACCTCATCTTTTCCACTTTCAATTTCATTCCTACAGCGTCTTTCTTTCCCTCAAAGTGAAACATCACTGCTGTGCTCCTCTTCTGACCACAGTAACACTGCTTTTTTAAAAAGTTCATGATGATGGCATGTGAAATGCTATTGCTATGTGAAGAGGTGCTCATTAGCCTTAGGTGAGTCTATACCTTTAAGTTTATGAACTGGTCTCTCCTGATTGAATCCTGATTTAATTTTATCAGCTTTGAAAGCTGCAGGCAGCTGCTTTCAAAGATGATAAACATAATAATTCATTTGATACAACCTTCCCAGCACAGTAGCTGTACACAACAAAACCAGAAAGCGTTTTCCCCACAAAAGTTTCAGTTTTTAGGTAATGGGAAACAGTGCAGCTAAGTGACAGGCTACAGTGACACAAAGACATCATTCACCATTTTACAAGTCTATGTACCATCAAAGTTATTTTTTAACTTTACTTTAAGACAAAACTGTCAAATAATGGGCCTTTAAAGATACAGGTTTCTAATGAGAGATCATGTGCTTCCCATTTGACACAATATCTCAAATTTGAGCCTTTTATGTCTTTGCAGAAATGATCTTTTTATCAGTTACAGATCCCCAGGAGGTCCTCCTCTCTCTTCTTGTCTAATGGTAACTCCAAACAAGACACTGTTGTTTTGCACAAGAGATGAGTTAATTTACATTCAGAAAAGTAAAAGAACTGAATGTGTCACATACAGGACTTTGTGTTACTTTTAGCCCAACTAAGCATCATTCTGTTTTTTCTGAAGGTCCTGGAGAAGTGACTGTCCAGTTGGTAAGTAAGTATGTCATTAGATGGAAAGCTTTATAGTATTTTGTGCCTTCAGCAAAAAACCCAGATAATAACGGTCATCAGCTTAAGGGCAAAGAGATCCTGCAACACAGCAAATAACTGTGTCTGCTTTGCAGAGCCAACAAAAATGTGTTCACAATTTGACACACTAAGTCAACACCACTGGGCTAACAGGATTTCCCTGTTTTTATATAACATGCTGTTAAAAAAAGAACATCGGCATCCAGGAGTGCTCACTTGCACTTTAAATAGAGGATAATTTCGCTGGGCTTATGGGTCTAATATACATGTTCGGATTTTCTAGACATCTACAAATTCTTATTTTCTCCTCATTCAGATCTGTTTTACTCATATGCATGAGGATACTTTAAGGACAAGCACTAAATAAAATATACTTGCTTTTTATAGAACTTCAAGTTTAGTATATATTAGGTTTGCACTTGCATGTATCTTTCTGTGAAAAACCTCATCCTCACGCTAAGCACCAACACAAAGAGGAGCTTGAATCCTGGCAGTAGTAAAGTTTTATTTAACCCAAACTGTAATATTTCTCTATATATGACCAAGTCATTTCTTGTGTCAAAACCAGAGCACACCTCAGTCACACAAAGTAAATTCTAATGGACAAATAAAATGGTCCTGCTGATTGTAAAGGGCAAGTACAAACCATGTATTTTGTGTTTTAATTTGGAGAACTTGTAGGCTAATAACTACACTGTGTCTCTTGACAGCAGACCTTATCTGAAATTAAGACCATTATCTTGCATTATCTAGCAAATTGTATAATAATGTTATTGTTGCTGTGATTGGATATTGTAAAAAGAAACGGATATATTAAAAAATATAATTGTATTAAAATAATGGTGGAAAATTTTACTGACATATTTTACTGACGTATCTCACAGAGGCACTAGTCTCTCGTGTTTCTTTTTATTTTGCCAACAGCAAATTTCTGAAATTTAAATGTGTGTAGCCTGCTTATCAAGATGGGCTAACCAAATACATGTGTTCTGTAAAAAAGGTGGCAAACCTGCTACCTGCCCTTCTTTATCCTTTAGCAATGGTGAGCTTCCCACCAGCCTGTCTTCTGTGTGACTTTAGTGGCTCCAAAATGAACAGCACCAAGAGTGGTGTTTGGCACTCCATCAACTACAACGACTTGATGAGGACACCTGATGTTTCTGCTAAGATAATATAAGCACCTATTTACCACACAGTAAACCCGAATGTTCAAAATAATTGAATAGGTGAAGTATTATAAACTTATTTTTTAATTAAAAGTTGTACCAACTTATACATTTTGACTTTTAAAAAACTTTTTTCTTCTAAACTTTTAATTTTTGAGTACTGAAGGAAAAAGCGGAAGCAAACCAGCTCTGAGAGCTGGTGAACATTTGGCTCTAGCTCTGTTGATATATCACTTTATTAACTTTTAAAAACATTTTAGGCAAGAATTTAACCATGTAGATTACCAATATGTGTTCACTTCATCCAAAAAATGCCCAGATAAACATTTGGTTCCGGCGTTTCGGAGATGCCATAACAATGATCAAGTTGCCACTTTGCGACATAAACAACTTTCTGTTGTTTTCAAAATAAAAGCTCATCATACTATGAACATGAACGGTGCTTCGTTTTGAAACAGGATGTTTTAGGATTTGTCGGTAATGCACCTTAAAAGTCGGATGCCACTACACACATGCACCCGCCAAAACTGCTTCTTTTGCGCTCTACTGTTGACCTGGTTGCTTGTTTATCTCGCGAGATCTGGGAACTCTTATGGGAAGCGGGTTTCCAACTGCCGCTGAGAAAAGCGGGAGACATACCAGCACTATCTCAGCAGAAAGAAGTATCACTGGTCTCACTGTAAGTTTTTATTTCTTCACATTTATTTTTAGGCATTTCCTAGCAAACATAGTCGGCAGTTGTTGTTGAAATATGAAAATAGTAATTAACGGTGCTATTTTTAAAAAGTTCATTACAAATGTAACATACTAGCTAAGAGCAGTAGCTGGACGACAGTGTTAGCCGATACATTAAGCTAACGAAGCCTCTCTTTCATGTTTGACTGTGACTTGTTGAATATTATGTAGCCCTGGTGAAAATAAGGCACTTAACTATATTGATTGCTTAGAAAGTTATTAGGTTATTGTGTAAAAACCTGTTACTGAAAGAATTTTGGTTAACTAAGACAGTGAAATGGTAAATGTAAATAGTTGAAATAAACTGTGAACTGCTCCTTTTTTTTCAAGTAAGCTGTTGAAGGTCAAGTGTTGCTGTGTGGTTATTGGTTAGGGATGAGGGAGAGAATGATAGGAGGGGGAGTTAAGAGAATAACAAGAGATTTTTTATTTCCAAAGCCCTTATTTCACAATTCAATTTACATTGCAGAAGAAACAAAACTCACATTTCCATTTACATAAAATTAGCTTACATCTGAAACATAGCAAGCTTACAGAATAAAAATAGGTAACAGAATAACAGAATAAAATAAAAAATCAATTAAACTAATAAAATAATAAATAATATGAGGGTTAATAATTCCATTAAGGAGTTTAAAGCGTAGCACCATTACACAGTATTATAACTTAAAGAACAAGAGACTTTGACATGGTTTCATGTAAATCATTTAACGACTGGTTGACTTCCGATAGTATCTTTAAAGATACTAAATAATTTTTGATTTCATTTTTAAAACAGACTATGGAGGGTTTACTGTTTTTCCATTTATTTTTATGTATATGATACTTCCCCATAATGAAAA
>JAPZDZ010042521.1:0-11413 GCA_029783805.1 Acanthurus tennentii
GGCTGTGAGACTACTTAATGCACCATCTGCACTCCTCCATGTTTAATTATTTTATTTTATTTTTTATACAATCAATTGATCAATGAAGAGGGAACCACATTTGAAATTCATTGTACAACCTGTTGTATAATGACCAATAAATTCTCTTGTATCCTTGTAAGTGAGCTCAAGACTTCACAAAATAGTTGCCAATTTACTGCAGCACAGTTTGAGTTTGTTCTACGGCAGAAAGATCTTTTTTCATCCACCAGAGTCTTGCTGATATAGAAAATAATGATCATAAAATAATTTTTTTAAGCAATGGGTATTTCTATGAACTCTTCAAGGTGCTTAAGGACACAAACTAAAAAAGGTTCTATCAGACCCAACTTATGTCTTCAGGCTCTGGACCATAGTGTTTTTGAGACAAGCAAAAGGATCTTAAAATCTATCCTTTAGTCAACATGAAGCCAGTGAAGTGACTTAAACACTGGTTTGATGTGTTTCACTTTCTCAGGACTCTTGTAGCTGTGTTCTGGACTAACTGCTGCTGTCTGATATTTTGAAGGCTTGTGAAAAATACCATGACAATAGCGTAGCCTGCTGAAAATACATGCATACATAAGTGGTTTCTGTATCTTGTTCCAACAGAAACCATTTAATTCTTGTTATGTGTGCTTTTGTCTTTTTGCAGCTGTTAAATTTTGGGTCAGAGTCCATAGCTGTAATAAGATTTCAGGCTTGGTTGACTGGAATGTGTCACATCTGATAAGAGAGACATAAAAAGATAAAGAAAGAAGACAGAAGGCATTAACTGCAAAGCTTATTTACCTTGATAAAAGTGACAGCATGTATTCATTTTATTTGCTTATTCTCAGGAGCTGTGTTATCTGTTCTTATCTGGTTTTACTGTGTGCAGCATCAAAGATTGTGAGCTTTACCCTACTTCCTCCTTCCAATTTTTCTTGATGTTTCTCTGGAAAATGACAGAATATGTGCAAACATTGTTGTGGCCTCATTAACTATATGTTGTCACAGATTTTAAGTCATGGCAAAAGACTTTTTTTTCCCTGCAGAGGTATGTTACATATCCTTAAAAGCCCTAGTACAGTCTGTGGTATTTCATTTTTTCTGATTAAGACTGTTAGAGAATAAATCATTTGATAGTTATAATATGTAACTGACCACTTAAATTCTCTAAGATGGTCCGTTAAAAGATAACCATAAATATTAGGTCTAAACAGGTCAACCCTCACACACAAAGTTCAACATGGCTATTCTGCACGCACCTTCACAAAGTCATGTGATTGATAGGAGAGAAAAGGTTTAACAATTAAGCCAGAAAGCATCTCCACTTTGTTATAGGCTGCTTTTGCTATTTAATGCAACGGATACCTACCCTGACGTACCAGAGTGCGAGGGCCCTACCAACGCTGCTTGCTGCCTTAAAACCCACAACTTATTAACTTTTTCACCAGTCCTGAAGTGCGAAATTTGGTGAGTTTTTGAGAGTGTTCAGGGGGTCAAATAAAGTGTAAATGCGACGTAATAATAATAATTAATGCTGCAAGCAGTGTTGGCAGGGCCCTCGCCCTCTGGTCCATTGGGGTAGGTATCCGTTGCATTAAAGTGTTGACAGTTGTTGGAAACTCGACCATGTCTCCAACAAAGACAAACCTACATGACTCAGCATAACACTAAGAACAATAGCAGCCCACCAAAACTGTGTCTGTCTGGTAAAGAACCACTAGGGTGAGTTTATTTTCAAATTCAAACTCATGCCTCTCATCGGTCTCCGCCGGAAGCCCCCTGACACAACCCAAGGCATAAATTGCGGCGCGACACACTGCCCCACGCAATTCCCGTGTGACTACCTGTAGGAAAGGAGCTCCGGCTTCGCACCTCTGTTACTGAAAGGGAGCAACTTAAGATCAACGTTGAACCATTACCACCTAGGCCACAGTTCTTATCTTGCTGGACGAGTGAGGAATTGTTGAAGTGTTCTGTTAGACACTTTCTTTTTGGATCCTTGGAGGAAGCTGAGCAACCCAGCTGACCCTCCTCATCTGCAGTCATGAAGAAAATCTTTTCTTCAGAAGAAGACGAGCCCGCCAAGACCTGCTTCATCAGCAGAGTCGACTTCGCTGATCCTCCTCTGCCACGCCAAGGACAGCAAATTCCCATCCCACTGTAGGACGCTACAGCCGTTTCTCCAGATCGATGGATCGGCAAATGCTGGGAAGCATGCTAGTCGCTAAGAGCGACATCAAGTAAGAGAGCTTTTGTCTGGGCAGAGACAGTTACAGTTAGCGTGGTATTTGAACTGTGTTTTGTTGTGTTTTTAAGGACCACCGAGTCCGTTTTCTTGTATGGACAATAAGCTGTTTGCCGCTAGAAGCTGCTTTGTTTAACCGTGCCTCGTTAACATTGTGCTGCTAGTTGTGTGTCGTGCGTATGACCGCAGTATTACGCCTTACTGACTTGCAGAGCGACCAGTGGATGGTAGACGAGCGCCAGCTCATTTGCCGACCCCCTGAAAGGCAGTAAAGCGAGTATTGCGCCACCCACGACCGTTTCCTCAAGCCACTCTGAAGCGTAAGTGCTTCTCTCTTTCTCTCTCAGTTCTCTTTCTCTCTCAGTGTTCAATTTTACTTTGCGCCATCTAGTGTGTGCTTTCAAAGAACACATGGAGCAGGCGAGGCTGCGGCCATTGTCTCGCTCAAACTTAGCGCGTCACTCCCAGTGACCAACACGTGACGGGATGTAGTCACGTCCGCCATCTTGCCCACTTCCTCCCCCCTCCACTCTTCTCTCTCACACACACACACACACAAACACACACACACACACACACTCACAGATATACCTACACACACTCACAGACACCTACGTACACACCAAACACGCTTGCCTGGTGTTGCTGTGATTTATTGTTTATGATTTATGCTTATTTCTCATTTATAGATAGATAGATTCATGTTTATTAAAGTTAATGTATGGATTTTTATATGAATTACATTTTGTAATAAACAGCCGTGTGTTAAATAAGAGCCCTCTGAGTGTTTATTGTGGCACATATTATTGTAATAACTGCTGGTTGCACGATCAGTGCTCGATCTCACCCTTCAACTCAATTAATTATTGAATAACTCCTTTCCCTTTTGTATTAAATTCGGTTTAATACATTACAACATAGGCTTCACTTAAATTTGAGAGACTGATATTTGTTTGGTCATTGATCCCTGTTCGCAGGGTGGTGCCCTTATTAAGTAAAATTAATAATTAATTTTAAATACTCATTACTGTTAGTAATTAAGTAACTATCAATAACCAAACTCCCATCTGTAGCAAATCCCAACACAGTTATTCCATTTTTTCCATTTTTAAGGTATTTTGGGTCAATTTTCCAAAATCAAGAGCTTTTATTTTGAAAGAGTTTGGGGCTTTTATTTTGAAAGGCTGTGGATGACCTAGTGACCAGGACAAACCGTGATGGACATGAGTACTGGCAGCTGTGTGGTGATCAGACTTAAATGCAGGCAGACAGAGAAATCTGTCGGCTGGTACTACAGCGCCGGCTAGCGGCAATAAAAAGAGCAAATCCTATGGGTTCTGGTTCCAGTGCTTGCAGTAAACATTTTTTTGGAGGAAGATTATGTAGAAATGAAGACATTTTAGTCATGCAAAGTGATTGTTTGCCGGACCAACAGACTAATGCCTGAAATTAATTAGAGCAGGCAGGGAAGGGCCCTATTGTTTCTGCTTTGTTCCTTTCTTCTTATTATTACGTGTCTTTGAACCTTAATTTGACCTCCTAAACACGCTCAAAAACTCAAAAAATTTAGTACACACACCAGGTCTGGTGAAAAATTTGATAAAATGTTAAAACTGACCCCCTAAGTGCTAAATTGTGCACTCTAGTGCCACCTAGGCACAGAAAAACTTCCACTGCAGCCCACAGGAATGTCATAGAGAGACCAAAAAAACACTAAATTGTAGTACTCACTGATACCTAAAAATCACGCGCTGACACCCCTGACCTAAATTCAACAGGAATTCAGTAATTTGCATTTGAAAATGCAATTTACAGCCAAAATTTCATTTAGAACAAAATATATCTCCTCGGAGGGCATAAATGGTTTCAACAGCTTCAAAAGCTAATAGATGACTGAGGACACAATGCTGTTCAAAACTTCTCCGTAACTTTGTTTTTTTACGAATCGTTTGGATTTTAGAAGCCCTAAAAGTTGGAGTGGCGCATGCTCTTCCTCTGTGTCCTCCTATTCAAGTCAATGGGAACGAAAGGCACTTGTGTCAAACTGAGGCCCCTACAGTTTAAAGTATAAGTCTGATGGCCTTCAAACCTGTGCCGATGGAAAGAGAACGAACATTCCTTCTAGAATATGATTATTTGTGTAAGATTTGATACAGTTTGTGGTTATTTTAAGCAGGTTTTCTAAAATGTTGTCTTCTCTTCTGCCCTAATGCACTTTGCTGGTTATGTGACTCATCCTTCAACTAAAACTTAAAAGTGATGCTCTACTGCCACCTTCTGGCCAAACTAGGATTATGTTTTCTTGGAAGGAAGCTAATATACAGCGCTTTTGATCAGCACTGTAGGTCCTACTTTGGCAACAAGGTGGTAGTAGAGCTTCACTCTCTAAGCTCAAAGGGCTAGGAGTGATCCTCTTACTCTAATACAGTGCTTCTCAATTGTTTTCTGTAAAGCCCCTCCCTAGGAAGAAGAAAGCATTTTGCGCCCCCCACCCTCTGCCACGACTATAAATAGTATTATTTAGGGGTTTGAAGCCTGATACTGCAACTCTCAGCTCCTGCTCAATGTTTAGCTGGGATCTGTACTTTGTCTTCAGTGCAGCAACAGCAGAAAATGTTGTGCTAAACTAGGGGTGGGCAATTATTTTTTCCAAAGGCCCACATGGGAAACCTGAGCTGTGTTTGAGGGCCAAACCAACATTAACCTGAAATTAACTGTGTTTGATATTAATTTTCTCTACCTGTAAAGAGCAGTAATTTAAAGATTTATTATATAGCATGTATAATATATAGAATTACACATTTTCTTAGAGATAAGAAATTGTGGAGTAAGTCAAAAATACAAGTCATAAACGAAAACAAAAATTAAATCAAGTATGTGATTTTATTTTTAACACAGACTGAGAACTCAGAAATACTGAATGGTTGTTTTGCAAATGTAAGCAATTAAATAACTTAATACAAAAAGAAACAAATGCTTTAGATGTCTTTTTGTTCACTTTTCTAATCCTTGTTGGTTTTGCAGTTTAGCCAGCAAGGCATCCGACTCCTTGACCCGCTTTTCATCAGACAAATTCTTGTATTTTTCTGCGTGTTTGGTCACATAGTGCCGGTTGAAATTGTATCCCTTGGACACAGCGACCTGTGCACCACAAACTAAACACACATCTTTTCCCTTAACTTCTGTAAATTAATATTTTGCAGTCCATGCCTTCTTAAAAATGCAGCATTCGGTATCAATCTTTCTTTTTTTGCATGAGTTGACATTTTGAGGGTCTGTAGGTACGCGCAAACATGCCACCTGTGCATGCGTCCGTAAATAAATAAAAGACTTCCAAAATAAAAGCAGCACAGCGTGCACAGCGTATACTAGTTTTCATTTACATTTCTTGTTTGTGAGTGTTTGTGTGCATACAGGCTAGACAGGAAAGATCAACGGGCCAGATGTGGCCCGGGGGACGTAAAAATGCCCAGGTCTGTGCTAAACAGTGATCACCCAAGACACAGTAGCACAAAAGCGCCACTGCCATCTACTGTAGCGGATGTGCAATTACACTTTATTCTGGTAAGGCAATGAAAAAGCAAACAGTAGTTTCGTGTGCATGTTCCCCAGGGTCACACGCGCACCCCTTGGCATTTCACCGTGCCCCACCAGGGGGGTGCGCCCCACTATTTGAGAAGCACTGCTCTAATAACTATCTTTGTTATTCCTTCAGTTGCTGTGCAGTCCGTGTGTTAGAAACAAACACATCTGAAGTTGATAAAAAGTGATTTTAAACTAAGAAGTTTCCTACAGAAATTGAACACTGATGACTGAAATACACTTGAGAAGCCCTGTGTGCTGCCCCCTCTGTTGTGCACGCCTTAGCCAGACGTTGGCATTGGTGGGCAAAGGTAGTGATCAGTGATGTCAAGAGAAGTAGACAGCAGCTATACTCCAGCGGTTCTAATTGTTTACACAGAGCAGAGGAAATATATGCCTGTGAGTATCAATGTTTGTTTTACATGTATGTGCTATGCACTGCTTTGTTTGTGTTCAAGTAGCGGGCTTGATAGTTTAAAATTACCGCAATAGCAATGCTAATTTCTGTTAGCCCATCTATGGCGCTTTCCATTGTATGTTAGCATTAAGCTAGCGGACTTTATGTTAAGCAAATGATAATGGCAGTGATGCTCTGTTTAAAGTACTTTGAACATGGTTTAAAACTGTGATTTTCTTAAATGTTTTTTGACATATAAATATATGTTGTAAATGGCTGTTCTTTGTTCTATGTATGTCAGTTTTATAGTCAATCGTAGTACGTTGGATGTTCGGTAGAGCCAGGGCTGTACTCATTAAAATTAAAAACAGAGGGCGCAGCTTCAGGCTTGAGTCTGTTGGTTTGCGTGACTAAAATGTCTTCATTTCTACATAATCTTCCTCCATAAAATGTTTACTGCAAGCCCTGGAGTCCGCGCTCTTTTTATTACCGCTAGCAAGCACTGCGGCAGTACAGCCTTGCACTCCAGTGGTACTTTATGAGAATTGTCTTTTTGCCCTCAGTTTTTTTCTTTTTTATAAAGTCTATGGCTTTTACCTTGTAAATGTCATCAGTACATCCAGGATCAATACAGTAGGGACCTCCCTTTTGTCACTGTGGCTCCATCTTTCACTTTCTGTCATGGACCGTCACTGCTAACTCTGTAACTCCTGCGCTACCAAACAACCTGGTGATGTCCCAGGTTACAGCTGTGAAAGCTGGCGTCATCCGTGCTACGAACTACATAAGGGAACACTGTTTTTTTATTTTATATGTTTACATTTCTAATCATTGTCAGATAATTGTTGAATAGAGGAGACTTTGACTTTGCACATCACTGAACTTGATTCACTGCCTGATTTTTACTTTCAAGCAGTGAGTGCAGTTGTGTTCTGGCCTGCCTGCATGAGAGAAAGAAGGCACATACTGCGCTTGGGTCGCAGTGTGGACCGAGCGCAAGCGGTCGGCTGTGTCTGGGGCACGCTGCTGCCGGCTCCAACAGGCGGCGGGTTGCAAGGGCCCGTCCAACACTGCTTGCAGCTTTAATTATATTTATTTACATACAACATTTGACATTATGTAGGAATTTGTTTATATACGCGTTTGCGCCCCCGCAAAAATACTTGTAATTTTGGTAGTTTATTTTTCGTAAGGTAGCGAAGTCTTGGTGCTTTCAGGAACCTCCGGGATGCCCAAAATTGAGGCAGAAAAGTTGTAGGACATCAGAGGGAAAACCCTAAACCATTTTTCTCCATTAATATGAACCAGTTTCACCAGAATAACTCATTTGTGAGACGCAGTGATGTTGATGCATGTCAAAAAAGACGCATTGTTTAGTTTCGGTTTTGAAATCGACCTCAAATGTACATGGTGCCAAGAGGAGCTACAGAGGGGCCATGTGGCTCCATCACAGAGTCTAGTCATACTGTTAGGTTAAGGTGAAAGAGTTGCATACTGTTGCTTTATTGAAGATCTTCAGCTGTACTCAGTGCTAGAAATTGGTCATTTTACTTTTTGCACCACAACAATTCTTAAACAAACAACACGACCCAAACCCAAAGCATCATGACAGACTGCAGTATATATCTTTCAAATGTGCAGGATGAAATGAAAAGACCAGAAATGTGCTTTGAAACTGCATCTCTCCTTCTGCTTATATACAGCCCAGTGCCAAGAGTCGTCTCTGCAGGGGTCCTAGGTCCACTAGCCTCAATGAAACTAGTATGTAAACTGTCTGTTGACACTGTGGACGGCACAGGACTTCTTCAACTTGTGGTTGACGAAGACAAATTCTTTGACCATAGATTTAACTATGACTTCACCTATATCACTGACCGCTGGACGTTTTACAGAGGAGTGGGTGTGTTCTGCAATGCTGAAGTAACTTCTTTTCAAAGACCAGGACAACATTTTACGTCAAACACAACTGCCTCCCATGAAACTGCGCCATCGCTGCTGTCCATCAGTAACTTCATCCTTCAAGTGTTGAATGGTGATGCATACCGGTGAATATTGCATGTGTCATTTTGTTAACATTTAACACAAACTGTATTTCTTTAAAGGGTTCAATACGGTTTCATGTTTTGTTTTGTTGTCATGTTTCAGCAACAATGCAGAGATAGTTGGGATTCTTTAAGCCAGAATCTACAACCATTGTGTGTTTTTGAGCTTATATGAGGTCTTTCAATGCAGAAAAATTAATGTTGAATGTTTGACTGTTCATAAAGTCGCCTGTAACCCATCTCATTTGTTCAAGATGTACAAAGGAAAAAAGAAAGTTAAGGGGGTTTATGCTTGATTTATTCGCCCATCTTGTGCTGATGCAAATGTTTGTGACTGTGTAACAGTTATGAGAATTATTGCAATTATTAGAACTACTTGCTTGTTTGGCTATTTAGGTTAACTGTCCTTGACTTGACCATTGCAGCAAACACATTTCAAAATGTACAACTTTTACTTTGAAGGCGAGCTGTCTCTTTTTTGTATGGAGCCCGAGAGGTGACATGAACGTGTTATTTTTTATTTGAACGCACGTGCGATTTTTTATTTCCCGTGGCCATTTGCAAATTACAAACACGTTTAAACAGGCACATGAAAAAGAAAGTGAAAAGTGAGAAACCACTTTTTCATCATCAGTTAGTTGAAATGAGGCAGTACCCCCTAAACTGGCTTTGTTTCATTGTACATCATGAACAAATGTAAATGAGTTGTACATTACACAGAGACCTGAAACAGGAGAGTATAGGACCTGGGAGGTGACATGAACGTGATTTAGTAATTCGCACTTGCATTACGTTTATTAAATTAAATCGGCATGCCTTTTAAACGCTTGTGCATTTTACAAACCGTGGACACGAAATAAAAAAAACAACGCACGTGCAGATTAAAAGAAGTTTAATGGCAGGTATGTTTAAAAAATATATATAACACACCCATGTTACTTCCCGTAGAAGAGTTCACTTCTGATGATTTTGTTTGTTTAACATTTTTTCATTAAAGATCATTAGCTGCATTCGGCACCACAAAGTGGTTATTTTACTCTTGTAGCATAAACCCCACTAAAGGTGTGTTCAGACCAAAAGTGATGAGTGATGCATGATTACGTTATAAGTGTCACGTGTATCGCATCTATTGCACTGCCCAAACAGTCATCGCGTGTTATTACATCTTAACATTGACTTTGTATGTAATCACGCGGTGTTCATTGCATTCATCACTTTCAGTCTGAACACACTTTAACTGTAGTTAGCACCAAACTCAAAGCATCACAACAGATTGAAGCATATATCTTTCAAATGTGCAGGATGAAATGAAAAGACCACTAATGTGCTTTAAAATTGCATCTCTCCTTCTGCTTACAGCCTAGTGCAAGGAGACGTCTCTGCAGAGATCCGAAGTCCACAAGTGTTTGGGAAACCAGCATTTAGACTGTCTATGAACACTGATGAGGACAGCAGAGGAAATCTTCAACTCGTGGTTGACAAAGACAAATTCTTCGACCCAGGTTATGACTATGACTTCCCCAAAATCACCTACCATCAGACTTTTACAGAGGAGGAGAGAAGTATGATCGTCCTTGTGGCTGGAAACGTTTTGCTCTCAAGGTGAATTTGCTTTATTTTTCTGTTTAAATTAAACTTCAAGCTGATATTTTCTGGCCTCAGGAATCCATGTAACAAATCTGATTACACATGAAAAATAAACATATTTATGAAAAATATTGTGCTTGAAAGGGAACTCAAGTGTGATTAATCTAATCATGTTATGGTGAAGAACGCCAAATTTAACGCTACAATAACGTTTTCAGACTCATGGGCAGTTTTTATTAACCCTAACCCTCGCCACAAGCTGCTTTCCTCTTGCAGGGATAAGAGACAAACTACAAAGGCTGAACTCAAAAGACATCACTCGAGGAAACTGATCAGATTTCACACAGATTTCCCTCTGGAGTTACAAAAGGCTCATGCAACTGTTTTATGTTCTCCCTATGACCAGTGAACAGACTGTGATCAGTAAAAATCTGTAAAGTTCTCCTTCAACACCTCCTTTAACTTACATTTACACATCTAAGTGTTTATGAATAATGTGAGTTCTTGTTTTGTCTCAGGTCCTGGGTAAGTATGACAAAGATACCTGGCTGGGAAACGACCAGCGTACAACAGATTCAGTGGATGGAGAGTGGCCTGTGTCCTACCATGGGACGTCACAGAAAGGAGCCGATGGCATCATCGAAGGAAACTACGAGGTTTTTATGTTCATTTAACTGACATATGGAATAAATCTGACAAGATCTGACATGTGGCTGCTAAACAAAGCACAGCCACTTACTTTACTGTACTTGCAAATTAATTGCTGCAGGGAATTACTGGATTTATTCTAATGCATGTTACTAAGCTGTTAGCATAACAGTTCAAAGTTTAGGTCAGTTTGTAAAAAAATAAAGGCATTAAACAAAATGTAGCTAAGTAATAATTACAGCAGTGCATTAGATCCTAAACAAGCTTTTAATTATGAACAGTTGGGTGTTAAAGTAGAAAACAGAGTGGAAAAAATACATGTTTTGATGTAAAAAGGTCAGTCTGTTACAAGTTAATAATTGCTTATTTATACTTGTTTTTATCAGGCAGTAGACGGGGATGGGTACGGCAGGAGGATTTATTCTGCTCCAGATGTCTCGGTGGCTGAAGGATACGCCACAAAATTCCAGTCAAAAAAGACAGGGAAGTGGTATCAAGTGCTTCTGCAGAATCGCATCAACCCCGAGCACAGGGAGAAATACAATCATGACAAATACTGGCTGGTTGAAGTTCCTGAAGGAACATCGAAGGAAGAAGAGAAGAAGAAAGTCAACAGGGCCATCCGTCCTTATGGCCTCCTGTTAAAAGAGATCTAACCCACAAATTTGAACTGATATTTGTTTTCTTTGCTTCATTTTACAAATTGTGCTTTTTGTCTTTGAAGCATATGTTGTCTTCAGTACTTCATGCAAAATACTCTTTGATTTTGTCAAATTGATTGATGTCCCATTCGACTTTATGTAAAATCAATATAACCACTAAATGCAGTTAAGTCTGTGCTTGTTGAATGGAAGAATGAAATGTCTCTGTGAACTTCTTGCACTGAAATTTCTACTGTCTTTG
>JAPZDZ010042522.1:0-11412 GCA_029783805.1 Acanthurus tennentii
CATTTTTCGTTTTGTTAAGCTAAAATTGAGGGAGCCACCGGCTGCTGCATGTACATGCGCCGCCGTTGCCATAGCAACCTTTACCTTTTCTCTCCTGCAAGATAAATATCTGCTTTCTTCAACCAGTCCTTTGAAACAGAGGAAGCTTCTTGGGTAAGAATTGAAACGTCTTCCCAAAAATTCAACACAGTCCGGTTGACTGGCTTTTTTGACTCTTCAAGATCCTCTGAGGCTATTGCAGTTTCCATTTGGGCCATCGTTTTCCACTTTTTCTCACTTTTTGTTTACACAAGTCATAAAAATCAAAGGCCTACCCTCCTCACATTGTTATACAATATTTGAGTAATCTGACTTTCCCCCAAGAAAGTGTATTTTTGTGCAGAACAGTGACGATAGGGAAGTGGTTAGCACTGTTTTCACACTTACTTATTTTTAATGTACTATTTTAAACTAACCCTTTAAATGAGCTAGGGAGAGGGAAGCCACCCTGTCTTGTTCACTCTCTTGTTGGTTAATAAAGATGCTCCTGTGATTAGGTCTTTTAAGCTTTTCTAGAATGCATTTTTAAGCTATTTTTTTTAGCTCCTTTGCAGATTCTTTATGTTGGTGTTTCTTTGACAGTGGCTGCTACTTTTTTTCCTGACTGTAAGCTCCAAAGTGCTGTAGGCACAATAACTGTAGCTTTCTGATTCTGCAGCTATGAGCAGAAGGGGAGGCCAGAAAGTCCTGCAATCTGCTGCAGAAAAGTCAGACCCATAAGACCTAAACACATTTTCAGCAAGATATGTAGAAAGGAGAGGTGAAACTGCACTTCTCTCACAGCTACACTTGGCAGCTACCAGGCTAAATATGTCCAAAAATTTCATAGAGCTGCAGAATGGGAACTGAATTTAATGAATGAATACGCAAAAGACATAAAAACTAGGGATGGCTCGATAGCACTTTTTTACATCCGATAACGATACCAATACTGCAGTCTTGAGGATCGGCCGATACCGATCCGATACTGATCCAATTCTTTTTGTCACTCTAAAAGTTGTTAATAATATGTGTATAAAATTTGCGTGATACTGACATCTAAAACACCACGTTCACTGTACAACAACTATTCTGGTCCCCTCCCACCATTCAAATGTTTGAAATAAAATGAAAGTGCAACTTGGTGCAAATATTTAAATCAAATCAAATAATCCCAGTGTATAAACAAAAAAAGTCACATTATGCCTCAATGACATTGCAAAGCAGCAATAATTAATTTTATGAATTAACATCAAATAATTGCATCTCCACCAGGATAATGTAGGTAGAACTCAGTAAGTTACACATGGCTTCTTAAGACACAATCAAAATAATGCTTTATTTAGTTTGTTGTGTTAAAATGTCCGGTTTTGCTACCACCCCTTGAGAAACTCATTTTGCAAAACGTTGTTAGGGTAAAGTTATTCCACACGGCAGACATGACTACAGCTCTGGGGCATCTGCTCACATGACAAAAACACAGGCACATGGCAACAATGGCGACAGCTCGTCTGTGTTACGGCATGTTGCGCAAAGTGAACTTGAGGATATATGAGATAGTTTGGGCTTATGGATCGGATCGGATGGGTTCCAATAAAAAAATCCGATACCCAATCCAGTCATTTCGGCCTGGATCGGACTCGATACCGATCCAGTGGATCAGATCAGACTATCCCTAATAAAACGCTGATTAACTCTGCCTCTGTTGTAGATGCCATCACTGATATGTCACTTTGAGAAATGTTGCAAGATCCCCTATGTTTCCATAGGCAGTTTAAGCCATTGATAACGTGTAAAAGTGCATGACTAATAACGAAATTAAAGAGGCTGGTGGTTTTTAATATTCTGCTGTATTTTATAAGTCAAACAAAATTGATTTCATCCCAGGAAACCTCCTAGATTCATGTTGGACTCACAAACATACCGAAGAAGCAAACTTGAGACATGCTTTTACACGGAAACTGTATGGATCTACAAATTAACTCTCCATGCCTTCGTTTTGTGTAGCACATTCCTGCAAGATTAACAAAATCATTGGCATTGGCAAAATGTCAAGGATAACTCACGCATACAGTATATAATTCAATATAACCATGCTTCAGGCTAATTTTTTAAAATCTTTTTAAGATCATATTAAATGATCATTGAGCCTGCTAAGAGATATATTATAATCAAATACTGTCATACATGTCACTTATCCTGTTTTTTGAGGTTCAGCTTGATTGATGGCTTTAAGTTTCTTCTGTCTTGGAATGGGTCAGCATGCTGAAAACAAACAGACAGGTGAGAGGAAAAAGACAATAAAAGGGTGTTTCACTTCTTTCACAATCTTCTAGCACAGCAGTGCACCTTGTTTAAGATTCTGTGGGTATCTCTACTGGTCAGATAAACAGTTTTCTTTCAGTAGACGTTCCCTTATTGAGTTTTGATGTTTGCTGGATTAACCAAAGGGGTGTGCTATGAATAAAATTTGCCAGACCCTCTTGTGTGGGCTGGCTTGTAAAACCTAAAACTACAGTAAGAAAAAACAGGCACTGTGGTTATTAACTTGCTTTGTTAGCACAGACTGTCTTCCCTGGGTTCCGTTCATGTTCCCATGAAAAGGATGTTTACATATGGTCTAAACTTGATATTGAAATTTAATTTGGTTTAAAATTCAGAAATTTTATTTAATTTTTATATTTATGATCAGGTCTGATGTTGGCTAAAAAATCAGTGAAAGAGAAAGATAATTAGGGGATGAAACACTTACTGGTTTATTGATAAACCCTGGAAAAATTCCAAATGGTTAGTATTACTGTTTCAAATTTTAATTATCATTAAAACTGTGTTTGTTTCCTCCGCTTTGAAAACCAACTGTTTAGCACAGTGACAGTCTCTCAGACACAGGTGCACAGGTGCAACAGTATGGGTCAATATGGGTTAGTTTTGTTACAATGAAACATGACAGAGAGCGCAGGAAATCATGGCACTCATGAGATTGTCCATGTACCAAGAAGACTAACTCTATTGACAAACATTTTGTGTCTCCCTCTGCAACATGTCTGTGTCATCAAACTCTAATTTTATTTCATATATTTTATTTCAATAATGATTCTCATTACCATGAAAATGTTTCATGTCATACAAAACATATAACTCACATCTAGTTTCAACAGAAATCTGTGTACCTAAAAGTGAGGAAAAGAGAGAAAGAAAGCAGATCCCTCTTTTCAGGAATGGGCTTTTGTAAAGCTACTAATAAGTCAGTTTACATAAAAAATGTGGGAGGGACGAATTTTAATGCCAAAACCAACTGCAAATGCTTTTTGTTTCATTCTCTGGTGAGTCATAAGAGCTGTGCCAGTGTGTTGACTTTTCTTCAAAACTGAGATTTCACCCTCAAAACTGGGTAAGTATATTGTTTGTTATCATTTTGCTTGCAAAATGTATTACAAATGAGAAAAAAAAAAATTCCTGGACGATGGTTACATATTTGTATGCATAAATACATATGTATTTCAGCCATGTATTATGATGCAATGCAACTGTACCTTAAAAACTTTTTCTAGACTTGTCTGTTTGAATTTAAAATATAATTTTAATTTGGAGCCTTCCACTATTTTGTGTCAGAAGTCTGTCTAGATAAGGAGAAAAAACTAAGGTACTTCAGAATGACAGCAGAGAAAATTGAACGTCTTCTGTCCCTGGTTGGAGCTGTCATGACAAGACAAACCATAACTTACTGGGCTGCCATAAAACCCAAACAGCGCCTTGCTGTTATGTTGAGGTAATTACAATATTTGTAATAAGTCTTGATCATGCAAGCAAAGACAAGCATTATGTTGTGTTATTGTGTGTTTTATGCCCTGCTACAACAAAGCCGACAACAAAACTGTGAAAAGTTGCCACCACATTCTTGTCCTTTCATGAAAACCCTCTCTACATGTATTTGTAAAAATGCTGAGGAAAAAGCATATTTACATTGCATGTAGTTGTGACCGAAAGCATATTTTTTCAGATATGATTTCAGCAGGTACATTATATTAAAGAAAAAATGCACATGCCCTTCAGAACAACAAATAGCAAGCTTTTTCATCAGAAACCCCATATTAGCAAGATGACATCATATGTGTATATGATGTATATCCTTACCAAAACAGCTTGGCAAGGATTCAGTTTGGACTAAAATGACTCCTTCATTAGAGTTGACTTTTTAAAAAAAAAAAGGTGAGTTTCAGCAGGAAAACAGGAAAGGAACGTTAAATCAATTATTCTCATTAAACCAACCATTTAGGGACCTTTAATCACCTGTATTGAAACTTGTGAATTTTTTATATCTCAACAGTTGTGTTTAGGAATTTTTTTTTTTTTTTTGTCTAAGCAACATGGATTTGCATTCAAATCTCTCATTAATAACATGGAGCCTTAGCAAAAACCTTGAATTAATAAATGTGGCCTGAATGATAATGATTTCCCATTAAGGTGCTTGCATAAGGTATTTTCCTGTTTACCATGTTTTTGCACTGCACACACGCTGGGCACATTATACAGGGACTTGTTTTATACTGCTACCAGTTTTCTGTTGTCATTTGTACAAGTGAAAGTGAATGTAGAAGAAAACATATATGGATGAGTGGTAAATTCAAAATTAGGTTTAAATAAATATAAAAATGCATTTTAAAAACAGAAACTTCAATTACTTGCTTTTAGTGAACCTACTTTTCCTTCATTTCTTGTCATGTCAAAAGTAAAATGGAGCTCAGAGTGTTTTTGTTTGTCTTCTTTTGTTGTTTTTTTCCCGCAGAATGATCTGTGTGTCCCTTCACTTTTATTTATTCACAAACATATTTATTTATTATCACTAGCAGTTTAATGTTGTGTAAACACTGGGAGGAAGAAACACGCACAGGGACAAAAAGATGTACCTAGCATGATAAGCAAACTATCATCCCCATGTTTGTTTGAGGTGTGTTGTGAGTAAACCCTAAAGTTGATGATGGACAATGTTCCAATGTTGGCACTGAAATTTTGATTTAATATTAAAAATAAGGCAGTTTTTATTAAGAATTAAAATGGCGCCTCAAACATATAAAAAAGGGTAAATATTAGGTGTCTCAACCAAAATTCCAAGCATGACAGAACGTGTTTACACCTCTGTTTTGGCTTGTATAAATGGATCAGCTCCCATCATGTCATCAGTGACTAATGCAAAAGGCTCAAAATTGGAAAGCAAACTGAGCATATTTTCCATTTTTCAAAATGTAAAAAAGCAATTTGAGTAAAATCAGAGGTTTTTCCTCACTGACTGTAAGTCATTCATGTGTTTTACAATAATATGATTAACAAATATATGTGAATATGTTTATTTAATGTTTTGTTTTCATTGGTTTTACCAGCTTTCTATTCAAAATTCAGGGGACTGCGTACAACATTGTGTGTTTGTTTTTAACCTGTAATCAAATATTATGCCATGAAATGGGTTAAATCAAAGTCTCCACATGAAGTGAGTGAAAACGTAAAGAAATCAAACTGCAAAATTCTCCAACCCTGATGATCTCCACTACACATTTTGATTTGTGTTGGCTGCGTGTGTTGTAGGGCTGCAACTAACGATTATTTTTGTTGTCGACTAATCTATCGATTATTTTTTCGATTAGTCGATAAGTCACGATTATCATCTTAATTTTCAAGAGCCTGTTTTTGGACTTCTGTGCGAACTGTAAAATGCTTGCAATCGCGCGGCAGTGGTTAGACGAGCTCCGGGAAGACAAAAGCGTTTTTGTTTTTTTTTGTTGCTCAGAGCCGGAGTCGAACTTATCTTGACTCCGCCACCTCCCCGCATGAGACGCCTGCCCTACCCACTAAACTACGCCGCCGAAGACCTCGTGGGCGTTCCGCGCTTGTTCTCTGTTTCCTTGTGGGATGTAAACAGCGAGCGATACTGCCCCCAGTACTTCCTGCAGTGCACTGCAGGTACAGACGAGCATGAAGTGGCTGGTGTGTGATTTAACATGCAGCCATTTACAACAACAATAACAATAACACGACGCGTCGACGCTTAAATTTTCGCGTCGACAAATTTTCGTTGTCGACGTAATCGATTACGTCGACTAATCGTTGCAGCCCTAGTGTGTTGTACAATAGGGTAGAGTTTACAGTGGTTTATCCACATACCTCCAGAACAGTGATGACTAAAACAAACAGAGCCACTTCCTTCTAATTAAACTGCAAATCTTTGCAGAAATGGCTTTGTGAGAAATTCAAATCCTTTGTTTATAATCAATTAATTACATAATAGACTCATGCAAAACTATCCAAGGAACCATTTTACAAGAAACACTCTCCAAAATAACATTAAACATTTAATTGATGTTTATTTATGTAAATTTGGAGTACTAACTGTTGTGAGCAGCATCTCAGCAACTGAAATACATTACAGTGAGTTTATGTTATGAATTAAAATATATTCCTTTTTTTATTTTAGCTGTTTAGAAAGAGAGGTCTTAACATTACAGCATCTGAGCAACTGTTAAATCTTGTGTCAGTGAGGTCTTTGGGTTATAAATATTTAGTGAAATATGTTCATCCTGTCTAATTGTTTCTAAATACTAAAAAAATTAAGTATACATATGTATCCTCCTCATCCTCCATACAAGATATCAAGTCAGTGCGTTTCTTCTGCCAGCAAACAGCTTGCAGGTCATTACTCTTCTGGAGATTTTTTCCATCTCAATCCCATCCCTCTGGACACCTTTACCACCCATTAAGAGCCTGACAAGGACATGACCTCTTACCAGTTTAAAATCGACCTCAAGGATTGAATCAGCAAATGTTAATGTATCTACCACACCAGGTAGTATAAATCTACCATTTACATTATTGAAAAATGGTTTAAAGTTCCAGCTCTGTGGTGAAGTTTTTTTTTTTAATTTATGTTTAAGAAAAGAAAAGTGGCACAGATGATGCATGGCAATAAGATGCCTCAAAACAGATACAAACTTACCTAAAAACATGCAGTCTGACACACATTGGAAGCGGGGTTTTTAATTGCTCTATCAGTCTCACATAATGTGATATGAAATGGACCTTTAAGGTCACTGTAACAGTAAAGAATCAATGTTAAGGAGAACTAGAACAGAAGAAACGAGGCAATTTTTTATATATTTAAAACAGTTACTTTACAATTACAATTTTGGAAGCCCCAGATGTTTCCTATTTTACCAAATAGAGATCAGCTCAGATTTGTGGTGAAATAACTTCCTTGCTAATTCATCTTGGTGTCATGGTAGATGCTGTAGCACTTTGGCTACCACCCCATTTCATAGCCTAACTTTTAAACTTCTTAATCTTTAAACCTAACCTATTCAACTGTGCCACACTTTGACAAGACATCCCAGCTTTTTACCAGAGCTTTTCATGTTACAGTTGTTTAAAGACTACTTTCAACAACATCATCAAAAGCCTCTGCTCCTCTGATGGCAACCTTCCCTCCCCACAACACAAGACCAAATATCAGACTTGAGGCAGCAGAGTCTCTCAGTAACTGCCCCTCTTCCTCTGGGACTCTCCTCAGACATATCAGAGACTGCAATGAACTGCTCATATTTATAACCATGATACAAACTCACAAAAACAGTTTTTGTCCGAGGAAATCTGATGGTATGATCACATAGATAGAGGTGATTATTTTCCTTGCATTGCTTTGACCACTGGTGAATTGAAGTGTGTAAGTTTTACTTGTGACTGTGTCCAAGTGTGTGTGTGTGTTTCTCTGGCTCTTGATTTTACCTCTAATCTCTCTTCTTTTGCCTCTTCTCTCTGTTTGTTCATGAAAAAAAGTACATTACCCCTCGAGTCAGTGGTCACATAGACAGAGGGACTAATTCAAATCACCCAACAGTGAAGGTTGGCAGCCCTGCTGCAAACAGGTACAGCCAAAGGTGTTAAAAGGAAAAAAAAGCTTAAAAAGAAACTTAAAACTCTCTTTCCAGTGGTAACTCAAGTTGAAAACTCACAACTTCTGAAACCCATTGACCTGAATTTTGTGCACTGGCTTTGTGTCATTCAGATTGCCTTGCCTGGTATTTTTCTCTGTTTATGCCAATGGTATTGTGCAAAATATTTGCCTTACTTTCTATGTGAACTCATTATGACGCCCTGAGGTGTTCACTGGCCGAGTGGCAGTCTGCGCTTAAGGCTTTGATAGTAGATCCTTCCATGTTTTCCAGGATGTCTCAGAGCACAGGTCTCTAACTGTCCTGGTCTAACTGATGCACCTCCAATCGGTCAGGACCCTCTAAATTGTTGATTTTGAAAAGATGTTTGAGTATATTTGAAAAGTTCAGGTCGTGTCTGTGTGGGATTTACTGCTAGGGTAGTAGCAGGCACCTCTGCAACCTCAGGTCAACTTAACAAAATTATAAGGTGTTCCAGCACATGACAGGAACCGTCAGTTTTTTCAGTTTAGTTTGTACACTCCTGCAGTCTTGCCTTCTTGAGAAGAAAATGTAAAAATTTTGTTTTTCAGCTGTAATAGCAGATGGGCAAAACTTTTAATATGAAAATTTGTTTTGGAAAATAAAAAAAAACTTTTAAGTAGAAAGACAAAAAAGGTATAAAGAAAACAGTGGGAGCTACAGGTTATTTCTTCCACTGGTTGGAGGTGTGTTGTGCAGAATACCAATGAATTCACGTACTGAAAAAGAAAATAGACACCTTATCTCATAATTATGAGAAACAATCTTATAAATATGAGATTATGATCTTTTGCTGGTAGGAGAAGATGCTCTTATGAGAAAATATCTTGTAATTACGACAGTAGGCAATGATGATGATGCCACTGTTATGTGAGGTTCTTTGTGATGCTGATTTACAGAAACCTAAAAACCTGCTCCACCTCAGCTCTATTGATGTAAACTGAGTCCTTTTCATTTTAGTGATTGCAGTCAAGGGTGTAAAAAAAGAAGGGTGAGTGCACAGGCTGAGGGGTCGCCAGTGTTTTACAATAAAATGGTTGATGTAGGTGGTGGTTCAGTTGTTAGTACTGTTTCTATCACAGCCCAAAGGTCCCCGGTTTGATTCCTCACAGGAGCATTGTCTTTCTATAAAGTGTGCGCTTGTTCTTCTGGTGGTTACATAGGTTTTACTTGTGGGGCTCCTGTTTCCACACCAGAAAAGTTTTTGATAATTCTCTGGTCAGGGCCGTTGATGGTTTGGAGCTGGAGTGGGTTCACAGCCCACTACTTCTTAGGCGCAGATTTAACACAGAGAATATATTTTATTATGTTGTACTCAAGATTGTATGTGACAATAAACTGACTGCCAAACTGAAGGGTCTTAGAGCTGTTTGTGAGTAAGTCAAATATTCCATTTGCCTGACTCTTTGTAGAGGGGATTAAGGCAAATTGGGCCTGCAGAACTAATTAACCCAGATGCAGACAGAAACAGGAAGCCAGGAATGAAATGAAAAAGTATTTATTTTAAAAAATAGGAGAGGATGGCTGAAGCAGAAAAATTCAGCTTGCAGCAGAAAACTGGGTGTAGGGATTTGACAAGCGCAGAGAGAGGCCAGGAAAGCCGGTCCAGAGTGATTTCTAGGAAAAATGAATGTGCTTGGATCTAGAGCAGAATAACAGGGTGAAGACAGAACAGTGGGTTTGACCAGACGAGGTAAATGAAGTAGAGGCTTGAGCCAGATGTGGGAGGGAAACAAAAAAAAGTGAGTCATGTGGATCAAACAAAAGGAACTTAGATGTGAACAAGGCGTTAATGTGATAAACACTAACTGGTGTCTAATTCTATGATCTGGAAGTGATGAGGTGACAGGGCTGAGCTTTTGATTACACTGATAAGATTCAGATCTGGCTTTGTCCTTTCTCCAGTGCTTGTACACACACAAACCAACAGAGAGATGAAGAGACAGAGAGAGGGAGAGGTCGACATCAGATTGGTGAGGCAGTGAAGATGATTGCTCAGGGGCAGATGTAACCGGCATAAAATGTGTCAGGCTTTTAGATTACATTGTTTTGATGATTTAGATCACCATCAACAAAACATTTGCTGATGTATGAAGTCATCTCTGAACAGACGCCAATGTAGGCACTGAGGATGTCTTGCAGAGCTGCTGTAGCTCATGTTTAATTTGAAATCAATAACCACAATAAAAAAACAGTTGAGTACAATTTGTTCTGAAAGAATGTGGAAAGCAGTAAAAAAATTAATAAACAAGGAAAAAAAGAAGTGGGGAATTCTCTGGGCAGATCATTGTAAAACACAGAGTCTGCAGCGTCCCTGGTCTTATCAGTGACTTGTGTTCTGTCAATGGAGAATACAGACCATCCTTCAAGTACAATGACTTGATCCTGGGTCTCTGTAATGATGTAAGGTCTCATTTTATAGATTTATTTTTCTGAGTTATACAAAAAAGTGGGCCTGCAGTAGGGCCACACAAAACACACACAAATACAACCATAGAAAAGGCCTGCTTCACTTTTGTCCTCCGACACAACAAAATCTGTCCTGATAACACTTAAATGTGCCAAGCTCACCCACCTAGATTTTGTTAAGATGTTGCTTAAATATCAGCTCAGAGAAACAGGGAGAGAGAAACATGACGGCAAAGGCACTCCAGCTGGGCAGCAATTGGGGGGCAAACATGCCTGAGAAGGCCCAAGGTTGCAGAGTAACCCACTAATATTAGTTATGAATGTAGGATCTCCTATTAACAAAGTTTTGAATGCCCTAGATGTCTGCCCTTTCCTTTTCCACACTGTCAGCATTAATGGTGCTTAGCACAGACATTGTAGTTTTCCTCTCCTAGGCCTCCTGTGTGTTCCAACACATCTAAACAGCTTTTACTACTATCTGAAATATTTGACCACTTATAGCCATCACTGTACTCATTTTGTTAGTGGTTGCATTCTTCCCACAGATGTATGTTTCGTGGTGTCAGTCTTTGTTTGCAGTTATATTTTTTAAATATTTGTCTCTTTGTTGTTGATTTGTCTGTAGTTTACAGTCAGTCATTTAATTATCTCCCTAAAGGTAATGTGGTGGATAAATAGATCTGATTGCCTGATCACTGTGAGGTTTGTTTATTGGGTGAACTATGAAATGGTATTACTTGATGAATAATTTGAGAGTTTGCCTAATAATTCTGATTAATGCTGTATTTTTCCAAATAGAGCCAATTTCCACTTCTGTTTACCTACTTCAAAATCGTTGTGGAGGTTAGAAGAGGATTTTTTAAAAGTGCAAATCTCAGTGTTTTCTGGAGGCAAAAAAAAGCACTTAATCATGTTACTGTCTTTCAGGTTTTGATGTTTATTGTGTTATTTTCTCTGTTATTACCACATTGTAGTTAAAAAACAGGTGGTGCTAATTTTTCTCCCAGGCAGCTGGCAGCTTGACATC
>JAPZDZ010042523.1:0-11392 GCA_029783805.1 Acanthurus tennentii
CAAAGCTATAACACTGACAGGGATCATTTTAATGCAGAGTGAGTAGTTGTTAATAACTTCCTTAAGTTACATAGTTTGTTTTGAATGCATGACTTAACACATTAAGGACTAACAACACCTACCAAAATTACCTGTAAAACCTATGGGTGATTTTAGAAAGACCCCCCAAAGCCTGAAGTTTTTCTGCAAATTCAACATGAAAAAAACCCACCTAAATAATTGATTTCTCATCCTCTGTAGCAAATAGAAATGACATTCAAAGCTGGGGGGGGATCACCCATTCGACAGTTTTGATACTCACAAGGTGTTTATCTCCACACGACGGACCCTCCGCAACAGGTGTCGAGGGCATCGTTTCACTTGCTGCCATTTGTGGGTTGCTGCTGCTAGCCACTGCCGCAGTGAAGAACGTCGTCACTTTAGTTAACTTTTAGAGCAGCTTTCTGCTTTCCTCCTTCTTTCTCCTCTTTTCAGCACCGCTTGGGTAGCTTCTTTTCATCTTCTTTTTCTTTTCTTTTCTTTACTCTTCTCTCCTCTCTTCTTCTCTTCTCGTCTCTTTGCGCCGTTTGTTTTGTTTTGCTGCTGTCTTCCTGGATCCTTTCTGCACATGCGCAGTTAGATGGACTGATCCAATGTAGTGGAGACTGAAGGATGGGGCCCGAGACATACGTAATACAATAAGCATTCTGCTGGCATTTTAGCGAAAGGATTTTAATCAAAAACATAATTAATGTGTGCAAATAAGTAATAACTGTATTAACCATAAGTGTATGAGGAGTTTTATGGGGCCCTCAGGAACTTGGGGCCCTAGGCAACCGCCTAGTTTTGCCTAATGGTAAGTCCGCCCCTGATTTTCACAGTAATGCACAATCAAAGTCTGTAATCCATTTCTGCCCATCTTAGAATGGAATGTGTTGAGCCCACTAGCTGGGGAACATGAAGTACAACATATGTAATTTCCTTCTCCCAGTGGGCGGCACTGTATAAATTACATTTATTAATAATATCCTGTAGCTCCCCAGAGCAAATTGTCAAGAAGTAAATAAGCTTAAAAAAAGAATTATTTAAAAAACACTTGAGACATTTGGATAATCATCAGCAAAGGTATAGGTAACATCATCATTGTGAATATTGAAATCCTAACTCTGTCCGACTTAATGATGTAGGATAAAAAATTTTGACTTATAAGAACATTCAAAGTAGGGTGCCTGTAAGTAAACAGCAGTACCATTTTTTGACATACTGGTTTTCGTGAAATCAAAAAGGAGAAAGCCATAATGTCATTTGACTTCAAATAGAAGTTTTCAAAACGAAGTGCAAGTCCTTTGGCTTATGATTTGCATACAATAAGTTGGGTACAGTTCTATTAAAAGGGTCATGTTCCATGGCCTGATTCCATGTCTTACTCAGAAAGAGGAAATCCAAGCCTTTAGAAATACAACAAAACTTTTAGAATTAAGGACATATTCAGACAATAATGAGCACTCAAGCAGTGACAACCTGAGGGGCACAGACCCATGACAAAGAGCAGCAGAGGCTTATGCCAAGGGGCACAAGTAGTGAGGGTCTGATCCGTAACATACATCTAAATGTACACCCCACCCCAAGTCAAAAATATTGTTAGACTGTAAACTGTTATGAAGAATATGGATCTAAGAAGATATAAATAATTTCCAGATGTCACTATGCTAAACCTAAATCACTTGACCTCTTTTAAACTGAGGAAACCTGGAAAGAAGACAAATTACACAAATCACATAGATTGATGAATGCTGGTCTCTTCATAGGTTGAAAGCACGTCTCAGTTTGCCCTAATTGATATAAATAAATACCCAAAACTGCCCTGTAAAGGGCATGAGACTTAAGGGTGACAGAAGTCACAAAGGGATAATGTAAGGGAAAGTTAAGAAAATCAAAAAGGAAATCTAAAGACAGAGCGCCAACATCAAAATGCAAAATATCTTTAGTAGTTTCTGAAATGGAGATACTGCTGCAAAAAGTGAGCCTCAAAGTAAAATAGCATTAATTCTGGGTAAAAAAAAAAAATACACTCAGGTTCATAGATTTAAAATAAATTCAACTCAGAATTACTATAGAATGAATGGTAAATAATTACCTGTTAATGTAGAAAAACTTTCAATTGTAAATGACAATTATTTTAGGAGGTTTACAAAACCTAATTTGGAATTTTAATGTTCTGTTTTTGACTGGTAATATTTACCATTCTGTATCTGACTGTATCTGACTCTGTAACTATTAAAAAAAGGGGGAAAGTGCTGAGCATTAAATACTCACAAGACAAAATTTATTAAGTGTGTGCCTGATGCATTGTGCATACACCAACACTATTTTAAGTTCTGTGCACATATTTGTAGCTGTATCATGGAATTTCTTTGGCTGTGGGCGGTGTGTTTGTTTGACAAAGTGTAAGCATATGCCAAGCCCAGATCCAGAAAAATTAAAACTGCATATGTGAACTGTAATCACAACAGACAAATGTATTTTTTTATGGCAATAATGACATATTTATTGAAAATTGAACTTAAAAGAAGTTGTTGAGGTCAGACACATTAAATATAGAAATATGCAATGCATAGACATGAATGTTATCATTACTGTTGGTTGTTGTATCATTTCAGTTCATGAGCAAGAAAGAGATGAAGAAAATTGCACGCTAAACTTAAAACAGGAAGAACAAATCATAGAGAAAAAAGATGAACAAGGATACTGACTATGCTGTCACATGAAGAAAATTTTTCTTTTCCAACTGCAGTGACAGCATAGGGTGTAGAAACATGCGGAATGAGGAATTGCCAAATAAAATGTAGTCTGTTCCAAATCCACAAAAGTAAATGAAAAAGCTGTGTGCTCTGTGTTCTATGCCGTGTTTTGCAATTTGAACAATGAAACACAATAAAAATACTGAAATATACTGAAATATAACATATAGCTACCATATTAAGAACTTGCTAAATTGCAGCCATACAGATTGACTGACCTGAGTTTCAGCCTTTTTAAAAGCACTGCTCAAAAGAGCCACTTCATAACCTGAATTTGTTCCCTAATGGCTCATTAGACAGAGAAACTCCAGGACTATCTTTTATAATAAAAATAATAACTAATAAACTCATTTTGTATAGCACTTTTCATACAAAGTGCAACTCATAATGATTCACAACAAAAAGAGAACATAAAAAGCGTGATAAAAGAGCATTGTTAAAAAATATGAATCATGTTTAAAGAACAAAATATGTTAAAAGAGGACATTAAATGCTTAAGATGGGAATCAAAATAAAATTGCAATTAAATCATTAAAAGATGAAAAAAATAAATTTAACAGCATTACAAGAATGCTGCAGAGAGCAAATACAAAGCTAGGCAAAGGCTAAAGTGAAGAGAGAAGTTCCAAGCATTTTTTTTTCTTTAAAGATCAAGCAAGCAGGCTTCCTTGACATCTGCCAGTATTATATTCCAGTTTTGGGGGTATAACTGATAATAGCGAAATCACCTATCTTCTTTCTGCTGTTGCTGGAGACTTCCAATAATCCAGCAACAGCAGATGATCACAGTGTTCTTAGGGGCATGTAGCTAACAAGGGGGATAGCAATGTAGCTTGGTTCTTGCCACTGTGGAATTTGTATTTCAGAAGGAGGACCTTATCATCTATTCTAAATGTTACAGGAAGCCAGTGCAAAGCAGCTTGAACTGAACTAATGTATTTTCTCCTCTTGGTTCTGGTTAACAGCCAAGTTGCATAGTTTTGGATTTGCTGAAGTCTCTCAGTAGTTTACTTTTGAAGGCCAGTAAAAAGTGTATTACATGGTCTAGCCGGCTTGAATGAGAGCATGAGTCAGACTGAGCATCTTTTTGGTTAACAAGTGATCACACTTAATTCTGTGAATATGTACAACTGCATATCATCTGCATAGCTTTAGAAACATACACTGTGCTCTCTGATGATTTCACCATCTGGCAGCATATACATTGAAAACATAATGTATCATGAAACTCTAAAGTTCGAGGTCGACAATAAGTATTATAGGCTCTTGAAGCTATGATGGTGCCAGATCATTAAGTTCTATGTAGGTGGGAAGGAGGACTTCAGATTCTATTTTGGATTTAACAGATAGCCAATGCAAAGAAGTTAATATGAGAGAAATGTGGTCTCTCATTTGAGTCCTAATAAAGTACACATGCCGCAGCACTCTGGATCAACTCTAGACTCTTAAAGGCTTATTTTGGCGGCCTGGTAATCACAATAGTCTGGTTGAGAAGTAACAATTGCATGGAATAGTTTTTCAGCATCACTTTTTGAGTTTGAATGGGCAATGTAACAAAGGTAAAAAAAGCAGTCCTAGAAAGTTGTTTAGTCAGACATAACCCTCAGATTTCGTAAAGTAAAACTGGAGGCTCGAGAACAACTATCTAGAGAAGTTATAGCGTTAGATAATAAATTTTAATGCTGTATAGGATGTGTGTCCTATAGGAGTGTCATAATTTCAAGCTTGTACAGCTCATTAGTTTCATCTGGCATTATGGATAAGTATAATTGGGAATCATCTGTATTGTCAAGTTTTGCATTAATTTGTGTAGTTTCCCCACTGGAAAGGGATGGATACTTCTATGCAGAGTTTCAAACTGGATTCCACTCAAAGACCAAGCAGTTTTCCTTTTCTTTCTATCTTCCATTTATTTACAGTTGCAATGGTCGACAGGCTTGGTCATGAAGCAGGTGAAAACCCTAACCCTAAATAACAAACCCACAAAAGAAAATAAAATATTATAAATGCTGTACATGTATTTTATTTGCAAATTCATACATTATCTTTACTTCAACAACAGAGAAAGAGCAAACATAAACACCTACAAGCCAACTGTGCTGATCCTGTATCGCTACAGACAACGTAACCAGTAAATATTTGCATTAAGCATGCTTTAACAATTCACTTGGTTTAAACTTATTGTTTACAGTTTTTAAACATCTGCATTTTAAATTTTTGCTCCATTTTTACATTGATATTTAACACTTTGTTAAACACAAAACACTGTAAGTACATGAAATCATGAAATGTTTTAGTTCGCCGTCTTACAGGCTACCCCTCTGCTTGTTTATAGATGTTTCCAGTTCTGCACAGCTCGCCATGGGCAGGTTGTTGCTCGAAAGTTATCTCTGCTCCAAACTTTTCTCTTCGTCTCATTCATTCAATCACTTGTTGGTTGCTCAGCTGATTATATAGGCCGCTGTGTGCCACTTTTAACAGTACATGCATTCACACGCGCTGGTTGCGATGTTTCCTTCCGGTCAGCAATTATCTTCCGGTCTCAGGTGGATCTGTGGCTGATTATTTATTTTCATTTCCTAATCCTCACTTTGTTTTCCCCAGTGTGACTTTACGTTCATAACAATGATTACTAACAGAATGTTGTCTTAAGCCTAGCTCACACTTTCACAAGTCATTTTTTTTTTAATTCATACTTACAGACCTAATCAAGTCATTTACTAACAGATTTAGATGAAAGTGATTTAATGTTAAGTCCACATTTGATTCTCTTGTAATTTGGCGTTTCTAATTTTTAGTGAGTTTTTTATGGACAACTTGTGTTTTGTTAAATTTTGAGTGAAGTAATTGAGGTGGGTGGGGGGCAGACACTGTATCTATGGAGTTTTGGGTTAGTAGCTGCTCTAAAGGAAGCACAGAGAAGCTGTGAGACTGCAACTCTGCATCCTGGTCTTAACTCTTGGTTGTCATGGTTTTGGTCGACCAATAACCTTGCCCACATTTCTAGAGATTAGAGCTGCTCCATCAAAAGTGGGATGAATGCTGTATCTCCTTATTAGACCAGGTTTACCCCGTCTGCCACTTAATTATCAAGTCTAGTGAAATATTAAAAATTTTTATCACCTACTACCTACATACATCTACTTTAACCCTTTCAGGCATAGGGATTGGGCATAGGGGATGGAAAGCTATTTAAAAGCCATTTGCTAGTACATGCATGGGTTTTGAAGGATTCACTTCTTTGGACACTATTAAGCCACCTCATACATGGCCACAGATTGTAGTGTACTAAGATGTTTATGTAACTTGCTCAAAATTAAGAAAATAAAAAAAAGGTCCATAGAAGTTGAAAATAGTGTATACTAGGCCTGCACAATTCAGGAAAAAATATGAATCTCAATTTTTTAGCTTTGAATTGAAATCACGATTTTCTGCCACAGTTTTTTTTTCTCACAAACTGAAATGTTTATTGTACACATGAACTATGGTTCTTGGGTCCACACACCGGTAAACAGATGAGGTTTCAATGAAAAAAGAAAATGGAGGCTACTGGTCTACATTAGGCTCTGAAAATTGTAACATAAATAAGCATTAATAAATAAATAAAATACACATTGGAGCACATTGGACTGACTCTCGTCGTCTTGTCTAAATCCAAAGTAGTTCCACACCACCGAAGTACCACCTATTTCCGGAACAAGAGCGGTTTGGGTGGTGGGCTGATTCTTGTCACTACTACCTATGCTTTCAGCAACATCCATTTTGCGTTCATTTGTTCACTGAGTTTTCTTTGCGATTAACGTTATTTCGGCAACGCCGCAGTCCCTCCTCAGAAACGTTCAACTTAACTATTTGATTCTGCACGCTGTGGATCGTGTGACCAAAAGGCGCTTTGTCATAGGATAAGGGAGAAGCCTTGGAGCGCTTGTTTACAAATCTGACACATGCCGCCGGCTCTTGGAAAAAAAAAATCTACGTAATTTAGAAATTAAATCGCGTATAGGGGTGAATCGACATCGAGAATCTAAAACGATTAATCGTGCAGGACTAGTGTATATTATACTATACTCTGAATTTGAGATGTTTTGTTTTTTTGTGGCTATTTTTATAAAACCCACAAGTAGGATTTAAAAAAAAAAATCATAGCACACTATGCCTATATTTTTGGTGTTCATCAATATGATTTGTACAACAGGTGCACTTAATGAGATATAAGTAAGGGGAATAATAATTTTGGGGAAATTTTCCCGGTCTGCCTATAGGAAGTCAAAGAACAAGACTGAAAAGGTAGCATGCACCAAGTGTTTATTCTCTAGAGAGGAAGCACTACACAAAACCACACGGCAGTATGCAGTTCAGAGTTGTGCCCCCGATTGAATGTTGCACTCAAGTTTTTTACTTTTCTGACATGTATCTGGCCATTTAGTGGAAGCATCAAAGAACTTCTTCAACAGATGGAGTGGAGGAGACTGGGGTGCAATAAAAGAGACGGTGACCCCTCTCAGGAGTCTCAAGGCGTCAAACAGCAGGATGCACCAGGTCATCCTGTGGTCAAAACAGCAGTGAACAGCCGATGCTACAAACTAATTACAAAAGCATACAAAAATTCCATCACAATAATAAACATGCACATCAGGTGCAATCCATAATCTATTAGTAATTATTCGGGAAAATATTTGACCATTTATCTGCCTGTGTGTTTGTGTGTATAATATGTAGATAATCTTGAGGGACCTGCAACTGAAAGAGGAAAACAACGTTATCGACACTGTGGTGACCATGAAAAGGTATCCACCCTTTCAGGATCTGCACTTCGACCATGGGATGTGACTGATTGTATGTATATAACTGTTAATGTATGTTTCAGGGATGGCTCCATCCACGTTTCCTGTGTAGAGCAGAGCACTGGAAGGTCAGAGGTCGTTACAATAGCAGCTACATCAAAAAGCCATGGATCTGGAGTCTAAACCACACACCAGTACACTCTGTCAATGCCATGTGTGTATCTGTTTTTTCTGTCTCTCTCAATAAATAAAGTCAAGCTCAAACTACAAGCCCAGATTTATTATCTCCTGGATATCTTGTACAATCCCTCAATAATGTAAGAATTTACCTTTTTTAAATTAGACACAGCCAAGTTGTTTTTACAATTTTTTTTCCTCTTTAGCCAATGTGGTGCCCTTCTTTCTCCTATTAAAACATTTGCTTTATATTTTTAAGCAAGCTTTAAATGTCTTTTCTGCGAGTCTGGAGTTTAAAGTCTCTGCACACATCAGTTCTCTGTAGTAGGTACATTAGGAGAGTGATAAACAACAAAACAAAAACTCTGTATATTTTTTGCTAATGCATTCCTGTGGAAACTCAACCTGACGGCAGCTGGAATTGACACGATGTCCTCCACAGAGCTCATCCTGAGGCTAGGGTTGCCACCTTAGATTTGTGAAAAAACAGGACACTCGAACAAATGTTTTGGGCGGAGGGCTCAGCCACTATTACCAGTTCAGAATGTCGCCCAGTCAGGATTGCAACTAGAGTTGCTAACCGTCCCGTTTTTCCCAGAATTGTTCTCCTTTTTTTTCACCAGCTGTCCCTGGAAAATAAAATCTTTCCCGGGACACAATTTGTCCCGTTTTGGGGGAACAGCAGGATGCACCAGGTCATCCTGTGGTCAAAACAGCAGTGAACAGCCGATGCTACAAACTAATTACAAAAGCATACAAAAATCTTTTGATAAGAGAGTGATAAACAACGTTAATAACGCGTTAACTTAAACTCCTTTTTACGGCACTACTTTTTTTAACGCGGGATTAACGCACGCATGGTCTGTGCCTTGCCAGCTCTCGTAGTTTCAGGAAGTGGCTCTAAAATAACATTGCAAACAGTTACAAAGTAGAAATGGATACAGAAAAGGGACTTTTAATGGAAAGTTATGCTTTAAAGTTTTGCCCGATGGTTCTCTGGACAAGACAAAAGTAATTTGTATTTATTGTAAATGTGAACTAATTTACCACCAGAGCACGTCCAGTCTTAAATACCACATGATTGGAGAGTATCTAGACAGTATAAGTACGTAATCCTTTTGGAATGAAATCAATGAATCCAATGAAAATAAAAATAGAATATTTCCACAAAGAAATGATTATTGTCCTCTCCAATTTTTCCTAGAGTATAAAAAACACAAATAACTTGTTAAGTTACATATAGAGCAGGGTAAAAAAATTTGCAATTAATTTGCGTTAATTTGAGTTAGGGCACTAATGCGATTAATCGCAATTAAAAATTTTAATTTAACCCAAAAAAATGCAAGTTTTTAGCAATTTTCACTGTCTCCCGCAATTTCATCGCAACAAATACGCTTAAAACATTGCAACTTACATCGCAATTTTTTAGAAAAGCTGCCACGAATTCAGGCATTTTAAGCCGCAACAATCTTGAAAACGCCCGCGAAATCCTGGAGGGAACACGTGCGCCCTAGCACTGAAAGCGGCTCTAGGGAGGGTAACTTGACCGAAGTCCAAACTGAGGTCTTCTTTTCACCATTTGAAATGGGAGGAGGGACACCTGAAGAGGAAGGAGATGGAGCAAATACATGCAAGCCACTAGCACGAAAAAACGATATACTAGTTATAATCCTGACTGGACGACACTCTGAACTGGTAATAGTGGCCAAGCCCTCCGACCAAAACATTGGTTCGAGTGTCCCATTTTTTCACAAATCAAAGGTGGCAACCCTAATTGTAACTAGTATATCGTTTTCAATTAAGGTATGTGTAGATATTGTAATAATAAAAAACTTGACAAAGAGGCATTCACATAGGTAGCTTCCTGTTGTCTTTGTTTTTACACAGCTGTTGAGGCACGACAATCACAAATGTACTCGTTAACATAAGTAAGCATCATTGGCTAAATTAGTAAGTAACTAATCATTATTAAATCTTTTTCTTTGTCTTGACTGGTGGGATCTAAAGCAGGTATTGCTTGTTTTTTCCTCTGAACCATTCTGTAAATTGTCTCCAGAAAGCTTGTCATTAGAACGTAACATAACGTAACAAAGACGTGCTCTGTTGTTTCAGTGTCACCTTTATAGAGGGCATATTCATTGTACTCAAAAAGCAAATTTTAGTCATAAAATTCGTGGGAGGGGTAAAAGTTATTCATTATTTTGTAGTGTATTCCTTACGATATACTCAAGGTGGCCTGGCTGCATTGTGGGATCTTCTCTGGTGCAGGCTTCACTCTCAGATGGGCTGCACTGTCAGATAACACGCAAAATACAAAGTAATAGAATTTTGACACAGGCTCAACATTATAACTTCAAAACGATGAATTGTTTTAATGACATGGCATAGTTTTAGCGTGTTACGCGTTGAGTGTATTTTTTTTGATTACTTGGATACTTTACCACCAGTGTTAGCTAGCCATCTGGCTAATGCAGATGTTCAGAAGTTCATTCGTGCAGCTTAGGAATCTTGTAAACTTATAAAGTGATTACACACTCTAGCACTCGGACCCCGATCATTCCCACTTGGGGCTAAGTTAATTGCTGATAGCTTGAGTCAGGGCGAGCTGGACCTGCTAGATGCTGCTTCTGAGAGACGTTTCCTCACTCACTCTTATTTATCCTACTTCATTATCTAGCCAAGCATAGTTTTTATCTTGCAAATTGAGACAAAAGGGAAGGACTTCACCTAATATCCTACCCTATTATTGCATTAAAAAAAACTTGTGATTTTTTGTAGTTCAGTCATGAATTTATGAGATCAAAATTCAAGGCAGTATGTTGCTTCGTTCTGAAAAAATCAACACATTATTAAAGCATTAAATTAGTAATAATATGGTGATTGTTGGCTGATATTATGAGTATTTCCCTTTTACCTTATACAGTTGAGAAGAAGCCTTTAATTTGTTCAGGTCATCCACTGCAGGCAAAATACTTTAGTGTGCTGAGGTTGACTAAGCCTTGCAAAATGAACAATCTGGTTTCTTGACAAAACCACCTTTATCAAAGGGTTTTTCTGTTGTATTTAAATTTATTTTATGGTCATAGAGTGGCCCATCCAAGTCTCTTGCTGGTTTTTCCTGTTTATTTTACCACTATAATCTTATAACCTCTAACTTTTCCCCAACAGTACTGGCCTTAATACATCATTTTACCTCATATTACAAATAAGGGTCCAAAAATAATGAGCATAGGACAGATGCAACTTATGATGTTTACTCTGTTGGCACTGTACTGCCAACAAGCCTCCCTGGCTTTGTTGGCAGTCACTGGGTTATATATGCCTGTAATGTTTCTTTAGAAAAAAAAAAAAAAACAACTCCTCATATCCTGTCATTATTATCATGAGTCATGTGAGCATGAGTTAGGAAGAAAAACTCACTAACCACTATTAACTACTGACTAAAGCTACCACCATGTTTTGATTTGTTTTTGTAGCATTGTGTAAAACCAGTTTTAACAGTCAGTTTGTAAAGGCTTGTGATCCTCTTTGTCAGAACATACACTTTTGTAGTTGTTGCTCTACACTTTAACCAGCAGAGGGGAACCTTCAGGGCCTTCTACGCCTTCAGAGAAGGCCTTAAAAAATCTGGACCAAAAAATATATATAAGT
>JAPZDZ010042526.1:0-11384 GCA_029783805.1 Acanthurus tennentii
GGTTCGCAGCCGAGTGTGAAGCGGCTGGGATGAGAATCAGCACCTCCAAATCTGAGTCCATGGTTCTCAGCCGGAAAAGGGTGGAGTGCCCTCTCCGGGTCGGGAATGAGGTCCTGCCCCAAGTGGAGGAGTTCAAGTACCTTGGGGTCTTGTTCACAAGTGAGGGAAGGATGGAACGGGAGGTCGACAGACGGATCGGTGCGGCATCTGCAGTAATGTGGACTCTGCACCGGTCTGTCTTGGTGAAGAGGGAGCTGAGCTGAAAGGCGAGGCTCTCTGTTTACCCGTCGATCTACGTTCCTACCCTCACCTATGGTCACAAGCTTTTGGTAGTGACCAAATGAACAAGATCGCGGGTACAAGTGGCCGAAATGAGTTTCCTGGGCTTGGCTCTCCCTTAGAGATAGGGTGAGAAGCTCGGTCATCCAGGAGGAGCTCGGAGTAGAGCCGCTGCTCCTCCGCGTTTAGAGGAGCCAGATGAGGTGGCTCGGGCATCTAATTAGGATGCCTCCCGGACGCCTCCCTGGTGAGGTGTTCAGGGCACGTCCCACCGGTAGGAGGCCCCAGGGCAGACCCAGGACACGCTGGAGAGACTATGTCTCTCGGTTGGTCTGGGAACGTCTCGGGGTCCCCCGGAAAGAGCTGGACGAAGTAGCTTTGGTGAGGGAAGTCTGGGCTTCCCTGCTTAGGCTGCTGCCCCCTCGACCCGACCCCGGGTAAGCGGAAGAAGATGGACTGAGGGATGGATTAACTTAAATTCAACAAAAAGTGTACACTTTACTTTTTTGGCATTTGTTAAGCAAGCCGCTCATGCTCTGCTCAGTCACCTGGTGTAGCCAGTTTTCTTTATTATGGTGGAAGCTTAGTCTTGCAGCAGCTATTCTGCCAGCAGTTGGCATGTGTAATGCTTTCAGTCTTTCCAAAAACTTACTAGTTAGTGGTTTTCTTAACATTTCAGATAACATAAAATGGACCATATAATTACTTATTTAGGAGTAAAGACATAATTTGGGCCTTAAATTTAACCTGATTTTAACCTGAACATCCAAAATGATGCTGTCATGGTAGCACTACTCAAGCAGTAGGGAATTCAGTCAGTCAGTCAGCTGGCAAGAGGCAGACAGTGAGAAGCCAACACAAGCCTCTCCACCGCAAAATAGATAAAGATGAGAAGACAGACAGAGACTCTCAGAGAGAGAGAGACTGTCAGAGAGGAGTGGACAGATGGATAAGGAACCAAGGAAGAATGGAGAAGAAGCAACACAGATGCAGATGGTCATCAGGCACTAAATTGGAGCAGCAGAGCTGAACCGTCTCACAGTAAACACTGACTCCACAATCTGCATACAATTTAAACTGCTGACAAGTCTTGCTCAGACATGAGGTGTGATGAGGACAGTTCAGTTCACACGTTTAGACACTATTTTATCTTAGTTTTAGTAAGTTATCTGAATTTGGATACACTCTAAAAAAGTGTATTTGAGTGGTAGTTGATGTAATGTAATATTCTGAATGGTTCTAGTGTAGTTTTCTACTTTAGTGGTGGCAGTTGCAACATTTCAACTTGAAATTACAACTTGTTCCTTTAATGTGCTTTTCTTCTTTGAGTCAAAGTGCCCCAATTAGGTTTCTCTTAGTAAGTTGTGTCCAACATCATGAAGTCAAGGTCAACGTCTTTTCCAAATTTTTCTGCCTGAGGTTAAGCCGCCATTTTCTCTTCCCAGCCGCAAAAGAGGTAAGTCTAATGCTAGACAAAATCATATTTATGTTGTATTCTTGTATAGCTGTTTATAAGCACATTAGCAGGTGAGCTAGGCCAGGCTTATGGTAGCATGCCATCCACTAGTTTTAGGGCCCGCATATGCTGCCGCTCCATTCATAGCTGCCACTCTGGTTGTGTGTGTGGAATGTAACATGGAGACTAGGCTTCAGTTATTGGCTCAATTAATTGGTGGGTTTCTTTTATTTTGGTGCTCTTTTGGTACAACTTTTGGTACAACTTTTGGTCACTCATTTTGCTAAATAACTCCTCTCAGTAAAGAGTGGGAGCCGCCGCCCAGGGACACACTATCATTCAGCTGCACACACGCCCATATAGGCAAGAGCATGAGTGAGACACGACTGCCCGTGGAACCAAGATATTTTTTACATCTAAACTGAGTGAATTAAGGATTTACTTCAACTAAACCGGAGTTGGTGAGTGATGAATAGTGGAAAGATTAGCCAGGACTATTGTGTGAGCTCTATTTTGTTCCGTTTAATTTAGATAATTTTGAGTTTTGCTATGGGCTAACCATTAGCAAGGCAATTAAGCTCGTATGAGTTTGACACAAGTTGTATTTTTTCTGTTTAGCAAGGAAAATGTGTGTAAGCATGTACTTTCTTGACATATTGTGAGTTTATTCATGTTGTTTTGGACACAGTGAACGAGTAACCGGGCCACTCGCACAACATTTACTTTGGAAAGTACGGAGATAATGGTAATAAATGCTCGCTGTGATAAATGCTTATTGTATTAACTAGCTCAGTGGTTATCGTTAACTGTGGTGTTACCCAACTCAGTATGTCTGTGCCAGTGTGTGAATAAGCAGCTGTGTTGGTTTGTCAAATACTGCTGCAGACTCCAGCGTCACAGGATGACAGTCGAACAGTTTTTAAGTGGGTTAATGAGCCGTATTTAATACTGCTTAACATTTCAAGCTTAACATTGAATAGAAACTTCACTTTCCCTTAATTTTAATTGTCTTCACATGATTTTGTCCTGGACTGATGGTGGTTACTTCAAGCCAGGACCCAAGACTTACTGGACTACCAAAGGTAAATTATAACCCGAATAAAGTGCTACAGTTCTGTTTTTAATGCTGCAATGTGACATCATGGACAGGATGGTGTGTTTCTTCTAACTGTTATCATAAAGGTGACATGGTTGATAATGAGACCGGAGCTCCAATAATGACTTTTGTTAATGTGCTAATAATGTAGCAAACATTGTGCAGCAAAGTGCACAAACTGGTATACTGTGGGTCAGCGTGTCTTTTGGTCATTGTATTTTCCTGTCAGGAACAAAATTGAAAGGGTTTTTTTTAAATAAGTTTTTGTTTTAAAAATGTTAAAATATAGATATCAGGAGTTTTTCTTTTTCATCTGCCCATCCATCAATTTTCTACCACCTATCTGGGGTGGGGTCGCGGGGGCAGCAGCCTAAGCAGGGAAGCCCAGACTTCCCTCACCAAACTACTTCGTCAAGCTCTTCCCAGGGGATCCCGAGACGTTCCCAGGCCAGCCGAGAGACATAGTCTGTCCAGCGTGTCCTGGGTCTGTACTGGGGTCTCCTACCGGTGGGATGTGCCCTGAACACCTCACCAGGGAGAGTCCGGGAGGCATCCTAGTTAGATGCCCGAGCCACCTCATCTGGCTCCTCTAAACGCGGAGGAGCAGCGGCTCTACTCCGAGCTCCTCCTGGATGACCGAGCTTCTCACCCTATCTCTAAGGGAGAGCCCAGCCACCCTACGGAGAAAGCTCATTTCGGCCACTTGTACCCGCGATCTTGTTCTTTCGGTCTCTACCCAAAGCTAATGACCATAGGTGAGGGTAGGAATGAAGATCGACCAGTAAACAGAGAGCTTTGCGACCACGACGGATCTGTGCAGAGTCTGCATTACTGCAGACGCCGCACCGATCCTCCTGTCAATCTCTCGTTCCATCCTTCCCTCACTCGTGAACAAGGCCCAGAGGTATCTGAACTCCTTCACTTGGGGCAGGATCTCATTCCCGACCCAAAGAGGGCGATCCACCTTTTTCTGACGACTGAGAACCATGGACTTGGATTTGAAGGTGCTGATTCTCATTCTGGCTGCTTCACACTCGGCTGCGAACTGATCCAGTGAGAGTTGAAGGTCACGGCCTGATGAAGCCAACAGGACCACGTCATCTGCAAAAAGCAGTGACCGAATCCTGAGGTCACCAAACTGGCCCTCCTCAACGCCCTGGCTGCACCTAGAAATTCTGTCCATAAAAATTATTGGTGACAAAGGGCAGCCCTAGCGGAGTCCAACCCTCACCAGAAACGAGTCCGACTTACTGCAGGCAATGCGGACCAAGCTCTGGCATGGGTCATACAGGGAACGGATGGCCCATATCAGGGGGTCCGACACCCCATACTTCCAGAGAACCCCCACAGGACTCCTCGAGGAACACGGTCGAACGCCTCCTCCAAGTCCACAAAACACATGTGGACTGGTTGAGCGAACTCCCATGCACCCTCGAGTACCCTTCTGAGGGTGTAGAGCTGGTCCGTAGTTCCACGACCAGGATGAAAACGGCATTGCTCCTCCTGAATCTGAGGTTCGACTGTCCGGCGGACCCTCCTCTCCAGTACCCCTGAAAAGACCTTACCAGGGAGGCTGAGGAGTGTGATACCCCTGTAGTTGGAACACACCCTCCGGTCCCCCTTCTTAAAAAGAGGGACCGCCACCCCAGTCTGCCAATCCAAAGGCACTGCCCCCGATGTCCACGCGATGTTGCAGAGTCTTGTCAACCACGACAGCCCCACAACATCCAGGGACTTAGGGAACTCCGGGCAGATCTTATCCACCACCAGGGCCCTGCCACCGAGGAGCTTTTTGACCACCTCAGCGACTCCTGTGTCCACTTCTGTGTCCCCAGGCCCTACCTCCTCAGAGGAAGGTGTGTTGGTGGGATTGAGGAGGTCTTCGAACTGATCCACAATGTCCCGAGTCGAGGTCAGCAGTGCACCTTCCCCCCAAACACAGTGTTTATAGTGCACTGCTTCCCCCTCCTGAGATGCTGGATGGTGGTCCAGAATCTCTTCAAAGCCATCTGAAAGTCGATCTCCATGGCCTCACCGAACTCTTCCCAAGTCTGGGTTTTTGCTCCAGCAACCGCTGCATCCCGCTTGGCCTGTTGGTGCCTGTCTGCTGCCTCAGGAGTCCAACAGGCCAAAAAGGTCAAACAGGACTCCTTCTTCAGCCCCTCTCTTCACGCGAGTGTCCAAGACATGCGACTGCAAGTCCGACAACACGACTACGAAGTCGATCATTGAACTGCGGCCTTGGGTGTCCTGGTGCCAAGTGCACATATGGACACCCTTATGCTTGAATATGGTGTTCATTATGGACAATCCGTGATGAGCACAGAAGTCCAATAACAAAACACCACTCGGGTTCAGATCCGGGGGGCGTTCCTCCCAATCACACCCCTCCAGGTCTCACTGTCATTGCCAATATGAGCGTTGAAGTCCCCCAGCAGAACCAGGGAATCCCCAGAAGGAGCACTCTCCAGCACTCCCTCTAAGGAATCCAAAAAGGGTGGATACTCTACACTGCTGTTTGGACCATAGGCACAAACAACAGTCAGGATCCGTGCCCCCACCCGAAGGCGGAGGGAGGCTGCCTTCTTGTCTACAGGGGTAAACTCCAACATACAGGCACAGAGCCGGGGGGCAATAAGTATTGCGACCCCTACCCGGCGTCTCTCACCAGTGGAAACTCCAGAGTGGAAGAGAGTCCAACCCCTCTTGAGAAGGCTGGTTCCGGAGCCCTTGCCATGCATCGAGGTGAGGCCGACTTTATCCAGCCCGAACTTCTCAACTTCGCGCACCAGCTCAGGCTCCTTCCCCACCAGGTGGTGACATTCCATGTCCCTAGAGCTAGCTTCTGCAGCTGAGGATCAGACTGCCAAGGTCCCTGCCTTCGGCTGCCGCCCAACTCACACAGCACCCGACCCCTTTGGCCCCTCCTGCGGGTGGTGTGCCCACGGGAAGTTCTTGTTTTTCTTTTTCATCTGTCATTGCAAAAATCTCACTGTACTCAAAGAGCTGTCATTTGTGAAAACCTGGTCTAGCCAGTGACTCAGAATATGAAGAAAACAGGTCCTTTTTCATTTGTGTTGTAGGGATTTTGGTTATATAAAATACAAAATCAGAGCATTGTATTAAAACCTCTGGAGAGATAGCAGTAGAAATGAAAACACAAAGAATTTAATGAATTTAAAAAAAATGGGCAAGTAAATAAAAAAAGTGAAATAATAGAAAAGTAAATACATAAGCAAATTAAAAACAGCAATACCCAGGCATGAAAATCACTCACCTTTCTGCAAAATTTGCCGTTTTGAAACCAAAATAGGTGACCTATGTAATTGACATGACGTGTAGATCAGATGAGAAAATTTTTTTTTTTTTTTTTTTTTTGGGTATGGACGGGACATTGAGGTATACCAGAGATTATCAGTGAACTGCCAACATTTGTGTGCGCCTGAAGGGAGCCTTGAATTTGATAAAAACATTCACTCTACAAGCATGAGAGCATGGAAATATTACCCCGAAGCGCCTGGCATCACCAGTTTTTTCTCTGGGAAGGTAAGGGAAAACTGCTACCTGATTGGTTTTTGAAGTGTACAAGCAGTTCGCTGGTGCAGACCATTGACTGTATAAAACACTGGACAAACCCTCCATGACGTCACCCTTTGGTTTCTGCCTGAGCAAAAGTGAAGCTTCAGAAATCTCTTCCTGGTCGCCACCATTTGCCTGCACCTGACTACGCCTAAAGCCCGCCCAAACGATGAAAAACCACATATGGGGAAAGAGGTGGGGCTAAGGCGGGGTCAAAGGACTGATAGCACACCCACTCAGTTAGCCGGGCAGTATGCTAATTTAGCTACTTAGCTTCACCTAGCCAGCTAAAGATTTGCTAAGCGGTCAAGGCTAACAGCGGCAAGCCAGACATTGGATGAGATTTGTCGTCATCGGTTTGCTTTTCGTCATTTGCAGTAAGTGAATATAAAGCGACAGTAAAACTACTGTCAGAGAAAACTATGAAACCAAATTAAATATTATATATATAATATTATATAATATAGAGAGCCGCGGTAACTTGTGTAACTACTGTATTGTAAAGACCTGCAGAACACTAGATGAATAAAGTGAAGCATTTCAGTAAACTTAAAATACTTTTTTGTGTAACCGTATCTTTTCATTAAGTATCGGGTATTTAAGTACAAAGAATAGTCATTTAACGTTGTATTTGTGGACAGTTTAGCTTAGATAACTTAGCTCAATTTGATTGTTCTTGAGTTTATCCTTAATGGTAAAAGTTTTCTCGATTGATCCTAGCATGCCAAGCACTATCACTGTCAGGGCTTTTTACCTATTAGGTAGAAAGCAAGAGTATTATTATTGATACGGCTGTAAATTAGACAGAAAGACACTTATTTTTGTCACAATTTTTGTTACCTTATATCTTTCGGCAGATTAGGCTAGTTAGATAGTGACACAGTGCACTATGGCAACTTCAAGTGACTCCACTGCCTCCACCACGTCTGCTTCCCACAGCAAACACTGTAACTGATGCACTCTTGACTCCATGATCTCTAACAGGAACTCAACCAGTATGCAGTTATTTGAGTCGACAAACACACAGTTTGCACTACAAGTCCTGTAATTTGCTAACCAAACACTTGTGGCAAGGATAGAACCCCATGAATTTTGACTGATGGATGGATTTTATTTTTTTACTATAACATATGTAATGACATCAGTGTATTGACAGTCAACCTTCAGGAAAAAATAATAATTTTAAACCAGCTCAAGCATGCAATTTTCATTACAGAAGCATTTATCAAAATAATTTATTTGTGTTACACAGCGACTGCCTGGATAATTGGAGACAGTTATGTCTGGTGTGGGTCCGAGAGAGCTGCAGAGACCACGGGGACCAACCTTGGCGTGCCTGACCTCCGTGTATCCTGGTTTGGCTGGGGAGGACTGTGGTGGAGTGGCATTCTCCCTTTCTATTCCCAATCCCTGCGAGGAAGAGCATTATCCATTGTGGTGGGAACGACACGGGAAGCATCTCCAGCATCATGCTGGTAAACAAGATGAAGGTGGACCTGCGCCAGCTACACAGTCAGCACCCCAAGTTGAGGATCCTCTTTTCATCACTGACTCAGAGGTGCAGGTGTAAAGCTGGCAGCAATCCCGCCAGAATTGAAAAGGCTAGGAAGTTTGTTAACAGTGTTATAGCTACATTTGTTCTTAGTATAGATGGTGCCATTATTGAGCACCCTCACATTAGGCATGACAGTCCAGGGCTGTTTTTAAAGGATAAAGTTCATCTCATTCCTTGCGGAAATTACATTTTTTTTAGGTAAGATAGCTAGCTGCCTTAAAGACCACCTCCAAACACAGTGAACTGCTTACATAAAACAGTGTCACTGGGTTTGAATGTGGACTTAAGGCCTATTAGGTTGGTCTGAAGATAGCCCTGACAATTATGGCTAATGTTGAGTTAATGTATCTTTTTTTGTTGTTAGCGTTAAACATCTGTAGCCATAACACTGCTATGCTGCTCTTCCTCCCTCCCTTCCATGTCCACTTCCCTTCTCTCCAGTTCCTATGGACTCTGCAGTTCTCTTGGCCCATGCTGGGCATTCATGTAAATATTTGAACACTGCAGTTTTATATACTATACACCAGGCATGTCCAAAGTGCGGCCCGTGTTCAAATTTCCACCGGCCCGCAGCCTCTGTCATAAAATCATAATATGCAGCCCACCAGCACTGTTGACCACTGTATAAAATACAGTGTACAAAAAGCTATTTTATATTTCACCAGAAGATGGCAGTGGACTTGAGACCACACTCTCGCTGCGGGAAACTTTGACCCTTATCACAAGGGTCAAAGGGCCTTGTCTGATCCTTTCCTGCCCATTTCAAAAATGGCGACTGTAACTTAAAAAAAAGTTGACAGCGAGGGCCGCCGCTTTCAGGACAAGTGGAAATTGGAGTATTTTCTCATTGAAATACGAAACAACTGCGTCTGCCTAATTTGCCAGGAGACTGTGGCTGTTTTCAAGGAATTCAATATCAAGAGGTACTACCAGACAAAACATGCAAACTATGACAATCTAACTGGGAATGAATGTGGCAAAAATTGGAGCAACTGGAAGCTGTTTTAACAGCACAGCAGCCCTTTTTTTACAAGAGCCCGCGAATTAAATGAAAATGCCACAAAGGCGAGCTACCAGGTGGCAACGCTGATTGCCAAGCATTGCAAACCTTTTACTGAGGGTGAATTTATTAAAGACTGCATGATGAAAATGGTGGAGAAAATTTGTCCTGAGAAGAAAGAAGAGCTTGCTAATGTTTGCCTGGTTCGTAACATTGTGGTATGGAGAATTGAAGACGTTTCATCTGATATTAAGAGACAATTAGAGGCAAAAGGAGTGGAGTTTGACTTTTTTTCATTAGCCTGCAACAAAAGATGCATCAGACACCGCTCAGTTACAGATTTTTTTGAGAGGAGTGGACAATGAAATGAACGTAGGTGAAGAGCTACTTGACCTCCAGAGCCTTAAGGACCAAACAAGAGGAACAGATTTATTTGTTTCAGTTTTGTCCACTGTAAATGACATGAAACTACCGTGGAATAAAGTCATTGGGATTACTACGGATGACACACCTGCCATGGCTGGCGAGGGAAGTGGATTATCGACCCTAGTCTGTAACAAAGCCAGCAAAGAAGGAGGCAAAGCTATAAAAGCTATAAAACTCCACTGAATTATTCACTCTGTGCCAAACATCTGAAATAAGATCATTTGATTCTTTTCTATCCGTGTATAATTTGTTCTTTTTTTTTTCAGTTGACCATCAAACCGGGTCTTGTAAACCGACAAATTAATTATTAAAATCAAATTCAGGCCGGCTGCCCGTTTTTCCATTTTGTATTTTTGATCTGAGTCTAAAATTAAAATAATGAAAAACACTGCCTTTCTCATTTTGGATAACAAGTAATACAAGGATTCATATGGCCCTCAGTGTTTTGTACTTCTGAATACTACAACTGTTAGTGTTATTTTCCTGTTCACGTTTTGAATTTAGAAGTTCATAGTGAGCATTTAATAGTGAATAATATGTAATGTTTCAAATGAACCTAGATATGTTTAATCTTTCCGAAAGATTTTTTTTCAGGCAGACTTTTTCTTCTTTTTATGTGGTCTTCAAATATAAAAAGCAGAGTGATTTTGGTAAAAACTTTTGATTGGTGTTGTGTGTGAAGACATGAAAAGTATGCAATTTGCAATAAAAATGTCATGAAATAGTTGATTTGGACTTAATTTTAATGGTTCAAAGAATGTCAGGCTGAATGGTTGGCCCCCACACATTTTCACCTCACCAAATCTGGCCCCCTTTGCAAAAAGTTTGGCCACCCCTGCTATACACTATAGTTTTACTTGTAAACAGTTATTGTTCGAGTTAATTTGTTATTTATGTTTTGTTATAATACATTTTAATTATATTTTTACTCCTTTTGTCTTTGTTTTTGTCTTTGTTTTTACTAATTAAAATGATCATTTTCACCTCGCTTTCAAATCTTGTTGTAAATTGAGAGGGCAAGCAAATCATACAATACATAACACATAACACTAAAAATAAGAATGAAATTTGCAGCATAATTGGTCTGACTCAAACACGCTACAAATGAATGAAAAGGTCGACAGTATTTGTGATGATAGAACTGTATGGATGAATCTCATAATCAGACAACTTGTAAATGTCCTATGAAGCAGGTCACTTCATTGTTGTCACTGTGGAGTAAATATCTACTGGCAGAAGTGTAACTTTTCTCTGGCTTCCTACAGAGAAGGAGATCAGAGGTTAAGAAACAAGTTGAAAACATTCATTATGGCCTGTCTAGGTAAAAAGCCCACTCACCACGACAAGGTGCAGGCCAGGAGTGGGGACATATAACATGGGACAAACTAGGACTGGGCAATATGATTAGGGTGCATGCAGCAAACTTGTCTGTAAAAGTTCACTAAATATTTTAAGGGGCAGGAGAGTTGTTTGCATTTTTACTGAGGCCAGCTGTAATTTGAAAACACATTTACATGTAATTCTTCTATTATTGTAGATCAGAACTATAATTTTGAGGCTTCAAGCCAATCAAGCCAACATAGACAAAAGACAATTTTGATTTGAAAAAATCTTTCTACATTACCAGTTTAAATTCATCAATACAGTTAATTTATCACCCAACCCTCGCCAAACGTAAAAGAAACATAAAAGCACAAGGACAAGACATAAGGAAAAAGAAAAAATAAAATCTGACACACAACTATGTATAAACTATGTACAACAGTTATTTAAATGAGCTAAGCTATAACAAAACCTACACTAAATTATGGTTGTAAATAGGCATGACTCGGTACCACTTTTTCACATCTGATAGGGATACTGATACTGCAGCCTTGAAGATCGGCTGATACCGATCCGATACCGATCTGATACCGATCCAATTCTTTTTGTCACTCTAAAAGTTGTTAATAATACGTGGATATAATTTGCTTGATACTGACATCTAAAAACA
>JAPZDZ010042527.1:0-11383 GCA_029783805.1 Acanthurus tennentii
CTTCAAATTGACTGTTTTGGGACCTCTGAGACCTATGTGAACCTGTCGAAAAGTGGCATAATATGGGACCTTTAAGGTAACCTGAGGTAAACTTACTCTGGTCTTTTGCAAAAGATCATCCTTGCTTTCATAAATATCTTCTGTGTCAATACAGTGACATTACAACAACAGTAATCCCATTCTAAAGTGTAATACATTAAGTGCCATAAGTCCAAGTTCATATGGTTACAACTATGGCCTTGACTTTAAATTGTTAGTATAGTGAGAGATGTTACCACTAAAAGGGCTAACACAGCACACTTTCATAACAAAAAACACTGAAACCAGAATTTTTGAATTTTAGATCAGATCAGATCAGATTAGATCAGGTCAACAGACAAAGAAACAGGCATTTACTGACACTAATGAGAGGGTTGATACTAAGATCGAGACTGCAATAAGTGGGTCAGGTCTGGTTGAAGAGCAATAGCTTAGATATGTAAAATGCCATGACTTTGGGTGTCACTTAGTCTTGACTTGCAATTCCAGTTCTTGTATTAGTCCATAACAGATAAAGTCTGCTCATATAAATATGTGGAGTCGAACAAGCTCAGCATTTTCTTTGCAAATGTTTCCAGCTGCCACCAAAAGTTCCCAAAAGATAGCTGCTGGTGTCAGATGCGCAACTCGTTGTCACACTGCAGCTCAAGTAGCTCCAGTTGCAGCTGATGCGGAGCATCATCAGTGTCCATGAAGAAGGGAGAAGAGAAAAGCAACATTTCCTTTTCCATAACTGCAAATCCTGTTAAACTCTACAGGAAATGACGTAATGACTGTTGCTTATCTTGCCATTTGCACACTAGTAGCTTTTATCCTGTGGAAAAATGTCCATGATTTCATTTAACTGTTGGAAAAGTGTGGTGTTGAGCTCTATTTGTGACAAGTGTCTTTGAAATAATTGCAGCTTGGCTCAAATGGCCTTGATGTATGCATGTAGCTAATTCACCACTACATCTTGCCCTCAAAGGTTCAAGTTCAGATGCTTTCTTATGTCAACCAAAAATGCCAAATCTGCCAGCCATATAGTATCTGGCAGTTCTTGCGTGGGTTGTCCCTTTATGTCCCTTGTTTGTCAATTATTGTCCAATTTTCTCCCTCAGAGAAAGAAAAAACAATGCAGTTGACCCCTGACTGAGCCACATCACATCCATGTGATATTACATCTCTGTACTCAGCCCGAATATCAAGCAGGAACTGCTGGAACTAACTTTATTCCATGGTAATTTCATATCATCAACCACTGAGCAAACTAAAGAGAATAAATCTGTTCCTCTCCTTTGGCCTTTGAGGCTTTAAGGATCAAGCAGCTCCTCTGTCACATTCATGTCACCATTAACTCTTCTCAAAAAAATCAGTAACTGCGCCATGTCAGATGCATCTGTGCTTCCATTGCAGGCCAACAAAAAAATCAAAATCCACTCATCTGTCCCCTAGTTGTCTCCTAATATCTGATGATATGTCAATTCTCTGTGCTACAGTTCTAAGGCTAAGTCTTGCTGCTTCTTGAAACAGACGTTCTCTAACATTCAGTCATTCAGACAGTCTTTGATAAACTCACCCTCTGCCATGTTTAGCAATTAGCATGGCCAATTTCTGACTTGCTTTGGTGGTGTTTTCATTTGACTCACAGGCCTGTGTAAGGAACCACTGTCATGAGGCCCAGACAGCTTCAAGTTGTTTCACTTATTCAGCATGGTTGCTCCCTAATAGCTTGTCATATGCATTAGCATGTTTTGTCTCACAATATCTTTTACACTGAATTCCCTGTAAATGGCAATAGTCTCTTGGCAAATAAGGTAAACACAACTGTTTCGGGTTAAAGTTAAAGGATATATTACTTTCCGTCTCTCCTAGAAGCAGCGAAACCCAACATCGACTTTTGCTTTTTTTTATCTGCAGTTGCCATAACAGAATTTAGCTGGTAGTGGTCACAGCATGGTCAGGGTCATACAGCAAGGCAAGGTTTACAGAGTGGTACTGCCACTAAGAGGTGAAAAGGAAAATTGCGTTTTGAACCTGCATGATTTATTAACCCTTTACTAACCCTTCCATAAGACAGTGCTGGCGGGCCATAGATAATACATTTTTAAGACAGAGACTGCGGGCTGTATAAAATCTGCCTCAACCTCTGCTTCTATGGTACAGCAAATGAGCAACTTTTTGCCATAGTACAGTTTATATGTCTTCTTACTGAGAAACTTGTATCGATAAGGAGGGAGAATCATTTTAATGCCTCAAATGAAGTCATGTTGAGTCATGCTGCATGGCATTTACTTCTTTGAGTGATCCAATGTGAAACCTGTACAGTGAGTGTTACTGAATGTTGTTTGTTAATTTTAGATGCAACAGCAGATGCTTTGGTCATGAATTATCACACAGCTCAAGTTATAAAATTTTTGTTTAAAAATTAAACATTTGATTATGGAGATTTTTTCAGGAATGTTGGGTCCATGGTGATCAGATTTGGTAAAACCCTTGACTTCAGTGTCAGTATTTATTCTACTTAACTAGGATCCTGTTTGGTAACAGCAATAAAGTGATAATTCTGAAGAGAGCAGTAAAGACTGATATTTAGGTGCTTCAAAGGATATGAAGTTATGATGGTTATGATTTGGAAAATAGCTGTTATGAGCACCAGAGGGTTTAAAGCGTGAATCCTCAAGGTTTATTTATAATGTTTAGATGAATGTGTCAGATATGTGCTTGAAAAAAGATGTATCCGGTTTCCTAATCAAAAGACTGGATTGGGGTTCACATGTAATTTGTACTCAGTGAAATGACTGAAATGTATATCTTTATTTATTTGGGATAAGGTGGGGGTACATGTGAATTGTATCTGTGGATAAAGTTTTAGTCAAGCTGCTAGTTTTAGTTTTGCTTGTTTACATATAATTTACTAAACTATACTCAAATAATAATAATCAGTGATAATTAATTGCTTTGAGATGTAAGTAATCAACTACTTAAGCATTAGCATGAGCAGTTAGGGTAGAGTTAAATATTTTATTACAAGGACATAAAGTTATCTCAGATTCAGTTGTGCATTTCACTGAATTATGATTAAATATGGGGTCATATTACAGTTTGAAAGTCTCTAATGTGCAGGTAGTTATGATAATAATATTTGCCAATAAGGCATTAACAGTGTGTTGAAATATGAGTGATTAAGAAGCTTTCGAGCTTTCCCTGTAACAAAGAACAAAGTCTTAAAAAACACAGTAAGTTTTCAAACAATATGCATAATCACGACGTGCCCAATTTTGAAAATACTTAAATCTGCTTAAGGATTCTGTTTATCACCCTGCTAAATGCTAAACCAATCATTATGATCTGTTCCTAGTGATTGGTCGCCCCACCCTTGTCCTATGAAAAAAGATATTTACTGCAGTATTTTCATTGAAAGGGTCATTAGTAGGAAGGCTTGGTCACTCACCGTCCAAATGCTGTGCTTGAAATTTTTCTGTTAGGGCTGAAACAAGAGTGAAACTGTAAATAAACAGTAACAGATTTTCATTCTTTGTCTTTAAGAGGCCAACTACCATTCCTACCAGTATTTGTGGCAAAAAAAATAGTACAACTTCATCAATGTTACTTCTGCCAGCTAAGGTCCTAGTTTTCAAGGAGAATTATAAATAATAAATGCATCAAAACATTAAGAATTACTCTGTTAAGTTCTAAGCTGATTATGATTGGCACAAGCATTTAATGATCTGCTGCGTGTTCTTTGTTGCTGCATTGTATTGCATTTTTACATAAAGAGAGACAAACACATTCAAAAGGCCAGTCAACCAGACCGTGATTTGGTTGCTATGGCAAAAGTACCCTGTGATGTGGGTTCAGGTGTTGGTGCCAAGCATTAGAAAAAAAGGACTGGATTTTGATGGAAGGCTTATGAGTATCTGAGCAGTGTTATATCAGGGTGATGCGGAAGCAGCATCTTAAGTATGTCTTCTTATCCCTCTCCCAGTAATTTCCGCCACATTCATGTTTTAGTGTGTTTTGTGTTTTATTGTGGATGTGTGTGGTTGAGCTTGCGCCATACCTGTTGGCCTTAAGGTTTCGAAGTCGAGCCTCCAGGTCATTCAGTAGATTCACTTTTTTGCAACACTGAGAACAGTAAATGTCCAACAAATCACTGTTACACAGCTGCATCTTCTGAGGAGTCTGCCCCGCACTGCAATTATAAATGATAAATAAAACGTATAATAATGTAATGTATACATATACATATACATATACATATACATGTATATATATATATTTGTGCTCTTCCTACTGTCACATATCAAACTGTTTCCATTAAAAAAGTATTTTAGGTGTACTGTGTCCTCATGCTCTTTTCAGTTGGGACTTAAGAGTTTGAAGACTTTGGCTCTCTACTTTGCTAAACCTCTTTGAAGATTTTGTATTCTTATATCTTCCTTACTAACATCCACATATGTTTAATTTGCTGCTGTTAGCAGCCCATTGTTGCTAAAAACCATGCACAAATATCAAGATATACTTAGTTACTTGTCACGATCTGTTAATTGGAATAGTTTTGGTGCAATTGATTCTTGAGTTGAGTGTTTCCTTTTTTGCATGTGTCCTTGTTTTTGTTGTTTCCTGTTTTATTCTGGGTAAATAAATCGAAGGCAATTGGACTCAGTAATATGTCCGTGAAGACGTTTTGCCTCTTACCCAAGGGGCTTCATCAGTTCATGCTCATCAGACTAGGCTAGGCCTGTCTGACTGGCTGGTGGAGATCCCTGGTTTTTAACCTCTGTGGAGGTGTTCCAAAGGACAATGGTGTCTAACGATCGTAAGTGCTCATAGGTGTGGCTCAGGTAGTGCTCCATTCTGTTGTAACGACCTTGTGTCCAATGCTTTAATTATAATCAATAGAACAAGAGTATGTGATTTACAATGTGCACTTCTTGACTACCAACCTAGAGGGAAGAGAGGACCCAAGGTCTGAGAAGCCATTTGTTTGGGTGTCATCTTCTGGGCAAGGACTGCTGGGAATAAAATCCAAATCTTCCCCCTCACCATAGTCCTCAAACTGCTCCTCCACAGAGATAACAGATGTTGACGAAGAACCAATCGGGTGACTAGGATTGCATGGCAGGACATTGGTTAATTTAATAAAAGGAAGAACAATCCCTTGAGTGATTCAATGATCATATCAAATACAAAATTCAAATCTACACAAATTTAAGTAATGTGTAATTTTCATTTTCTTTTTGGGAACAAGTAATACACAAGTAGACACAGTTCTCTCATATAGCTCCACAAATGAAGAGTAACTAACTAGCCCTGATAAACGTCCATTTACAAATATTGCTGTAACTGACCTGTTTTGCTGTGTTGGCTCCAAAGAGTCAGAGCTATGAATGTTTACAGTGCTGCCATCAATATCACACTCCCTATCAGCACCACAAGTCTCACCATACACACTGCATTCTGGGTAGGACTGTGTACACATGATAATATGAGGGCCCAGCTTTGCCTCAGTGTTCTACAAAAACAAACAAAGTTAAATATTAGTGTTTCAGCAATGTAACAAAACAGTAAAACAGTTGATAATGGTGCCAGCAACCCCTTCAGATGAAGCTCTCTTAAACTTCATTACCACTTTGTTTTAATTCTCTATTTTTTTTACAAGCATACAAGTACAAGTTTACAAGTTAGTTCTGAAGCCTGTATTATATATAAATAAAATACAATCCATTGTACTGAGGACCTGATTGACTGAAGGATTGCGTGGATTTTGTAACCGCTAATGACAGCAAACCAGAGACTGCGCTTCTATCTAATTTACAGAGCCCTAGAAAAGGGTGATTTGCACCTCAAATTAGGGAGGCCCCCGCCCATTTTTGATGCCTGGGAGGCATTGAAAGACATTTTTCTGTCTCCCTCTTCAAATCATGCCACTGTCTCTATCACTCGATGCAGGTTTAAAAACATCTACAGCACTTACTAAGAAAAGTCATCTGAAATGTGATTCCTATCTGATACAATGAGATGTTGTTCTTGCATTTTTGAGGAGTACCTCTGTACCTTCCCCATCAGGACCTGGGACCCCATTTATAAAACAGTGCACAGGAAAGATGACTAAAGATGGCCTACAGACAAAACGGAGAAAGTGTGTGAACACAAAAATATCTTGATATATATATAATGCACGTACATCCCACTTTTATTTCCCTTTATAGATCACAATTTACTTGAAATTTGGCACAAGCATGTCATCCCTCCTATAGATGCCTATGAATGGTCAGTGGAATGCCCTTAAATAATGTTTATTTGCTGTACTTGCATGAAGGTGAGCATGGAAAACACCCAGAGAAACACTGATAAATTTCATAATGTGTTTATATTACTCAATTATTACAAGGTATATTTGATGGGTTCTTTTATATGAACAGAAATTTCTGCTTGTCATTAGTACACTGTAAAAAAAATCTTTAAAATCATGACATTAAAAACCTATAAATGAAAAACGGAGAAGAAACATTTGATTGATACATGAATATTTTGTAAAATACAAAACCAAATAAAACAGTTTTTCCTAACCTAAATACAGGTATTTTTTGTCATTTCTCTCTTTTTACAGAAAGAACCCATATAACATTGTTGCAGTTAATGCAAAATGACAAGTTCTATTAATTGAATGACTTGAAAATGTAACTTACACACTGTGCTCAGATTGTAACAAATAATTTATAATAATAATAATAATAATAATAATAATAATAATAATTTATAATAATGATAATAACAATAAGTATTCTCATGTATGAGAGCATTTTACCCCATATGCTACAAATGAAACTGCATACATTATTATAACTTTTTTAATTTTATATATTCATTTGAAAAATTGGTCTGTATGTTTGCCCTAGTTTACAATAAACAGGTGGTGTTTCTGTTTAGAAATTAGTAATGAACCTATATTTAAAATAATATATCAGAGGGCTAGTAGAAAAACTAAAATTATAGTAATAATGCATAAACTGTTTTTATAGACTCCATATTAAATTAATGATAATGGTTTAAAACACTGGAGTGTCACATTAAAATGTTCCTGAAATGTGCATTTAAAGTCCCGCAAAAATAAACACCTCAGTTTTAATTTCAAACTACCTAAGCTCTGCCTCGTCCAATCAGTGAACAGCAGAGTTTGCTGTTGCTGTTTCATTGCACCACAGAGTTGAAGCGAGAGAAGGCAGAGCCTATTTGGTGAAGCTCACGTGATCATGCACGCCCTCAAAGGGGCAGACTCCCCACTTCCGCATAAAAGCCAACCATGAAGTACAAAAACCTGCAATTCCTTGACCGACCGCTTGAGGCTGGCTCCAAAAGGGAGCAAATTCTCATTGGAGCCCATGTTAAAATGGCCAGCTTTAGAGCAGAAATAAACATATTTACAGCCTGGTTGTTAAAAAATGTTTTTTTGTCTATAGCTTCTATATCATCTCATGAAACTCTAAGGGGGGTGAATTTTTTTCTAACTCATTTGTTTATTTTATATTTGAGCTTAAAATTTGGCTATTTTTGGGCAGGGTCTTGTTGATTGACAGCCTGTTTACGTATAGCTGGGGGTTGTTAGCTGAATGGGTGTGGTGTCCGTCCTTCGACCCCCACCTTTTTTTCCGTATTTGGTTTTTCGTCGTTTAGGCAGGCTTTTGGCGGAGTCAGGCACAGGCAAATCGCAGGGTCCAGGATGAGATTTCTGAGGCTTCACTTTTTCTTAGGCAGAAACCAATGGGTGACGTCAGGGAGGGTTTGTCCAGTGTTTAATAAAGTCAATGGCGCCCTCTCGTGTGCTCGTTTTCCCGTCTGCTAATGGACCCCAAGTGAGGACAAGAGGAATCACGTAGCACTGGTAAGCTATCAACTTCCTCAAACTTAAAATGCATGACCATTGTTTGTCAGACTAGCTGTCTCTTTTGTTAGTTTGTTAAATGTAGCAGATGTTAGTAATAGGTAATTGGCGCTGATTTAAAACAAATATTAGTGCTGTGTGGGGGATTTTTTCCCCTCTTGGCTTTACTGGCTTGGTTTGCTAAAAACAACCTGACATTTGTGCAGTCCAACATGCCAGAGACGTTAAGGGGATTTTTAGGTTTCAGGTTTTCAGAAAAACATTGTTGATTGTTAAAGTCAGTTTTTCTTTTCATTTTTTTCAGATGTGTTGGCGCCATTACAGGCGGTCATTTTGCCAGGTTCCATAAGTTCATGGTGTTTGTTAACTTTGGTGCTAAAATGATTACCTGCCCGTTTTGCAGCAACATACTAGAGACTTTGAGGGGTTATGTGCTGCATTGTCGAGTTCACCCTCTGTTACTGCCAGAGCAGTTGTTACAGATCTCAAGTGTGCCATTTCATTGTGTGAATGCCAATTTAACACAGTGAAAGAACTTGTATCCCACTTAAAGGAGCATGTTTTGGAGAGGCAGCCTGTGGCATGTCCAGTTACTGGTTGCAAAAGTGTGTTCACTGTAAAATCATCATTTACTTCTCATATGTCTACTAAAATCTCTGAGAAAACTGGAAAATCCAAACTGTTTCATGTCATTCTCTCCGCACAACAAAACAAGAGTCATGTGATCAGTATTGGATCGCACATGGGCAGGTAAATTTGCCACAGAAAGATAGACTGCAATAACTTTGTGTTTTTTCTTAGAGGAACCAAGAGGATTGACAAGCTCAAAAGCATCCTGGTTCAGGATTAGCTTTAGGTGTCCTGGATTTTCAGTAAAGAACGGGTTGGAATCTAAGCTTTGTCCATCTGTTATGTCACCCAAAATCCAGATCTGTTTCATTAGACTGTTGGGTCACTGAATAATAATATAATAATCTGATTCCAATAGGCTAGTTATTGTTTCTTCCACAGGTATGTAGTAAGCAAACCTTTGTGTCCAATTTTCATCAGTTCCCAATGTTACTTTTTTAGGCTCTAAAAAAGGAAAAAGTCTGAAATACCTCCAGGAAGAGTGGCTGTTTTGGTTTGATGAACTTGGTATGGTAGTGCACTTTGAGGAACTCACTGGAATTGGTCTTAAAGAAACTTTCACAAGGAACGTGGATCTGAAGGGGAAACGGCTCCTAAACTGCATGAATACTGTTTGTGTGAACAAGAGCAAAAAATTCCTACAGGCCATAGCAAAGTTAAAAGTGACAAAGGGAGAGCTGAGTGGTTTCTCTGAAAACATCAAAGAAATGGTGCTGCTTCTCCAGTCCTACTTTGATGAGAAGGAAGATGCACTGTTCTGTTACGTGGAAGACACATGTCTGGCAGTGGAAGTACAGATGGACTAAGTTCACTTGACACCCACCATTGTTACATTTGGTAAGTTAAGATTTTTTTCTTCTTGGTCTTCGTTTCATTCTCTCTTTTGTATTAAACTATGTTTTCTGAATCTGTTTGGACACAAATTGATGTTACACAGTGTTTTTATTATAACCTGTTAATACTGTCATGTGGCCTTGAGAAGCCTTAAACTTCTTAACCTGCACATACATTCATTTCTGTACTGATTCTGTACTAACTAATCTTGAAAGTTAGAAAAAACATGTAGTTATGTTTTTTACTAAATGTTTCAGGAACAGAAATCATGTTTTCATTTCGGTCAAAATTGCGTCTTCTTGTTTTTGTTGTATTTTTTTCCAGGATGATCCTGTTTTTCCTTAAGACGGTTCATGCTGAGTGTGGATAGATGCATTTTACATGAAAACATCTCTTCCTTCATTTCTGCCCTGTGCATGATGCTTGGGAGCTATTGCTTCAACATCCATTACCCATCAGCGCTGGCATCAACCCTGGAGCTTTTTGCAGAGGTGGGTCCTTTTGAATTGAACTGAATTGGAAGCATTTGAACTGAAATGTATATTAAAATACTGTTGTAGTGACTCGGGTTAGGGAACTATTACAAGTTGCTTTAAATAATAAAAATAATAGCTTGAAAAAAGTTTTTGGTTGTGAATGAAGCCATTTTAATAATACTGTTGTATGTTTTTCTTCTATTTCCCAAGATGTTTTCTTCTGTTTCTTCTGGAATGTGATGTGCTTCAGATTTCAGAGGTTTGCTTTTGTTCATCATCATTACAGAGTTTGTATGCAGTTGTATTACTTTTGTTTTTTTGCCTGTAATGTGACGTTGCAGGGTTTGTTTACACATATTGGTAAACTTATTCCAATTAGGAAATGCAGTAATCTTTAAAGAGGGTAAAAATTCTTAGTTGTACATTTCAAAATGTCATTAGTTTTAGAAGGAAAGTCTTTTCCCTAATCTGTCTCATATCCTCTACAGTTTTGTTAAATATTTTGACATTTCTAGCAAAAGTCAAACATTTGTTACAAGGCAGTGTCATTTAAATTAAATTGGCAAGAGAGAAGGATTCAGTCTAATTTAATACAACAAGTTGTATTTGTCACTAAGCAATAATCCTAACAATCATCCTCTGTGTGACTGTTAAGTACATATTATGGGTATGTGTATTTTGAATTAGGACAGATTTTGTTCATTGCATATGGTTGATAAATATTTGGAAAGATAAGAAATTTTTGGACTTTTTCATCTCACTACTATAACTTTATATATATCTTGCTTTGCTTTTCAAATTGTTAAAGCTTCATCAGTACACTAGGTCATATTTCTATTTTTGGTCAAAGTTTAAGATCTGCAGTTTAATAGTTAAGATGGAAGTGGCCAATCTGCTTGTAAAAAATAGTTTTTATTTGCATTGAGCAATTATGCATTTATTCTGGCGAAGAAAATTACTTTAGTTTTATATTTTATGTTAAAGATTAATATTGGATAAGATAGCATTTTAAAGCCTAATAAATACATTTCAGAAGAAATTTAGTTGCAGTATATAGATGTTGCTTTCAATGTAAAACACTGTAATTGCAACTACAAAATACAGTTAAATTTGCAGAAGATTTCAGTTAACTGGCAGTCTAATACTGAAGATTTTACAGAAAAATAACGTTGTTTGTTAAGTATGTTTCAGTGAAGTTGACTTGAATTTGATGTACAATAAACCACAACTGAATGCAAATATTACTGAAAGATATAGTAATAATTAAGGATGGCTCGATACCACTTTTTCACATACCGATCCGCAGTGTTGGGACTAACGCGTTACAAAGTAACGGCGTTATTTTGTGCGGTAACAAGTACACTTCCGATCCGATACTGATACTGCAGCCTTGAGGATCGGTCGATACCGATCTGATACCGATCCAATTCTTTTTGTCACTCTCAAAGTTGTTAATAATGCGTGGATGTAATTTGCTTGATACTGACATCTAAAAACACCACGTTCACTGTACAACAACTATTCTGGTCCCCTAAAG
>JAPZDZ010042528.1:0-11367 GCA_029783805.1 Acanthurus tennentii
CATTTATTTGTGTTTCATGCTTAAAATTGCATTATTTGGCCCATGGCCCACTGGCACATTTTGATTTTGGCCCTTGGAGGGAAAAAGTTTGGGCACCCCTGATCTAAACATTATTGCAGTATTTCTTGAATAAAAGTGTCAAAGCAATCGCAACTGCTGTGCTGATCAGACGATAGACCTCCATCTTTGATCAATCACATGATGTTTTCATCGAGCTGCGTGTGACACACAGCTGTAAAACGGCGGTTCTGATTAAATGTTGTGGCACATGTAAACACCAGATCGGAATAGATCAAGTCACATGTAAACAGTTGACCTGTAGACACATTCTCTAGCCCTCCGCAGGCATTCTTCTACACCCAGATGTGATGAGTGTAGCCTGATAGTGATGTCTGTCCTCAGTGCATCAGGAATGACAGCATGTTCACCCCTAAAGACTATTCCATCTTCATGGCTCAACCTCCCTTGTAATGAGAAGTAAGGCCTGATTTCACTCAGTACATGTGACTTATCCTTAGGCCATCTCTGGCTCGTTGTTTTAATGAGAGGCTGCAAAGTTTTATCTTTTTCTGTGGCAGACCTTATGTCCTGTAGTCTGTCTGCTGAGATCGGTAAGTGTTGCACCATGTTGACAGTCTCTATTTCAGCCTCCACAGGTGTACTCTTGGGCAGATAGGCTCTGCTCAGGGTGTCTGCTAGTAACATGTCTCTTCCCGGCACATAGATGACGTCTATGTCATATTTTCGTATGCGCAGCATCATGCCCTGCAGCCTTTTGGGTGCACTTAGTAGGGGTTTTCATACTATGGTTTCCAATGGCTTATGATCACTTTGCACAGTCATTTTGCGGCCATATGTGTACTGGTGGAATTTTTCCATGCTGAAGACCATTGCTAAAAACTCCTTTTCTATTTGCGCGTAGCCACGCTCTGTTTGCGTGAGTGCTCTGCTTGCAAAAGCAACTGGCTTCCCCATCTGCATGAGTGCTGCGCCTAAACCTGTGTCTGAAGCGTCACACTGTACTGTCAGCTCCTCATCAGGGTTGTAATATTTCAGTACTGGAGCATTTGCTATTGTCTCTTTCAATTTGGAGAATGCCTCCTCATGCTTTGTTCTCCAGTTCCACTCACTGTCTTTGTGTGTCAGGTCCCTCAACACCTTGCACTGGTCTGAGAGGTGAGGGCAAAACTTGGTTAGGTAATTTACCATACCTATCAGCCTCTGTACTGCTTTTACATCTGTTGGTGCCACCATCTGCTCCACGGCACGCACCTTTTCTGGATCTTGGACCTTTTCTTTGAGTCCATCTGCTGTCAAGCAGTGTCTGATGTATGCGGTCTCATTTTGTCTCAGTCTGAATTTTTCTTTATTCAGTTGTATGTTCTTTTGTCTGCATCCGTCCAGAAACTGTTTCAGTTTTTCATCATGATCCCGCTCCGCTTCCTCTTGTGTCTCCCCTTGTCCTGTGATCAAGATGTCATCTGCAATAATGTACAGACCAGGTACATTGTTCAACGCTTGTGTGAGCTTTCTCTGGAAGATTTCAGGAGCCGGACTTATGCCCATTGGCATCCTCAGCCATCTGTAACGTCAGAATGGAGTGGCAAATGTTGTCAAATAGCTGGACTCTTCATCCAGCTGTACGTGCCAGAATCCACTCTTGACGTCACACACTGTGATCACTTTAGCTTTAGACAAGTCCGGTAAGATGTCCTCGATGGTTGGCAGTGGGAAGTGACTGCGGTTTAGTGCTGTGTTCAAGGGTTTGTGATCAATACATACTCTTGGCTTGCCATTCTGTTTCTGCACTACCACCATAGCACTGATCCAGTCTGTGCTGCATTCTGCAGGCATGATAATTCCTCTGCGTTGCAGGTCTCGTAGCTCTTCCTTCAGCGGTTTCATCAGGGCCACTGGGACCCGTCTCTTTGGCAGCTGCACTGGCTTCACTGTGCTGTCCACCTCCATTTTGTATTTTCCGTCAAGGCAGCCATCGCCAGCTAACACATCAGCATAACTTGCTTTGACTTGTTCCATTGTCCACTGTTCTGTTGCAGGTTTTTCTGTTGTGACTATACTGTCTATTGCCATGATGTTCTCATAGTGCACTTTAATCAGTTTCATTGCCTGACTCGCTCTCCTACCCAGCAGAGGCACTGCACCATCCGCATTCACCACTTGGAACTCCAAGTGATACAGCTTGTGGTTTTTTGGATTTCTTATTTTTACTTTGCATTTCCCCATTGGCCTCAGCTTTTAGTGTGTTCTAGCTTGGTGTCTGGGTTCAGCAGGTTAATGGGGATGACATTGCAACTGGCACCACAGTCTATCTGGAATTTGACCATGTTTTTGTCTAGCAGCATGCCAGCATAGAGAAGCTGAGTGTCCCCTTTAACTGTGTCAGTTCCTTTTACATCTCCTCCCTCTGGGTCCACATCTTTGTCTGAGTCTGTCTCCACTGCATCCACTGTCTCAGTCTCTGTTACAGTGATACAGGAAACCCCTTCATATTCATCACTCACACATCTGTTGTTACTGTACTCACATTTTTTTTTCTCCTTTGCTCCAATTTTGCTTTGCATTTGGCTGCAAAGTGGTTCTCTCTGCCACACTTTGCACACTTCTTTCCAAACGCTAGACATTTCTGTTTATTTTTCTCATGTGTTTTCCCGCAGAATTTACACTCCACTGTGTTATTACCTTTCCTCCAGTACTGTGCTCCGTGCACAGCGTGCACCTCTTCTACCATCGGTCCAGTGATGGTTTTAACGTTCTCCTTCGAGAGCTCCACGGCTCTGCACAGCTGCAAACATGTGTCAAGTGTCAAGTTTTTCTCCCGAAGTAGTCTCTCTCTCATGATTGTGTCGTTATCTCCACACACAATCCTATCCCGTATGAGCGAATGTCTCAAAGTCTCAAAGTTGCATGTTTTAGCCAGAAGTCTCAGTTCTGTGACATAATTGTCTATATTTTCACTGGCGCCCTGGTTTCTTGTAAAGAAATGATACCGTTCGACAGTCTCGTTCACGCTGGGATTGCAGTGATCATCAAAATTTTTGATAATGTCCTCTATCTTCCATGCATTCTTATCTGTGTCGCCCATCAGTGTATCCAGAAGTTCTCTGCCGCTCTCGCCACCAAGATAGCTGAACAGTTTCACCTTCTGTTTGTCATTCACTTCAGCCATTGCCAGATCCACATAAAGAGCAAACTCTTCCCTCCAATTCTTCCATGTTTTAGAAAGGTTGCTGGAGTCCAGACACAACGTCTGTGGTGACTTCAATCCATCCATGGAGTCACACGGCAGTCTCACACTAGCGGCTAAGCTAACATCAATTAGCATACTCTCCCGTCTGGAGAAAACTTTTACGCACCTACACTTCAAACTGAGTCCTCTACCGCTGCCACCATGTTATAGTCTGTTCTGTACTCACAAGAAACGTACACAATCAGTATTGTTCAAACCCATCTGGGTAACAGACTTTAATAAAACTTCGGCGTGGTAACACATGCGGTGTCACACAATAACAAGTCCGTGTGCCAACACGGGACCAAACAATAGTTCATATTGTTACAAAAACTAAAATGCAACTGTTTGTTACACTGTACTCAAGCAAAGATAGATGATAAGATAAATGAAAAAATAACCTTTTTTTAGTCATATTGACATCTTATTGGCATTCACTGTATTTTCAACATTTCTTGTGTGTATTTCAAATTCAAGCTCTCACAAGCATGTCTATTTAAGGAATTTCTTCATTTGAACTTTTAATGATCTTTCTTTTAATGATCTTTCTTCTTCATTACACTTTCAGGTTTGTGAATTTCTGTCGTAACTAAATATAAATTAACCATACCATAGACATAAAACATTTTCATGTTGATGAGAATTATCAAACAAAAACTCGATGTAGAAAGGTAGGGCTGGCAGAGGTAGTACTACAGGCAGCACTGCCTGCAGATGCAGAACGTGTGAACAACAACAGTGAGGAAGACCCAGCAGTTTGGCCACTGCAGAGATAGACATGAGATGTGTGTCTCGGGCACAAGACACTGAATAGCTTCTAATGCAATCAGCTTCTTTTGCAGAGAAAGGTGGTGGCTAAGGGTGTGGTTTTATTTACACAAAAACAAGAGGCAGCTCCAGGCTTGTAAACTATGGCAGTCACCAAAGAGATTAGCATTTATGCTGCAGTAGCAGTACTTTTATCAGAAGTGGACAGCATTTCCTCATTTCCTAAAAAGGAAAGTAAAGAAAAATAGCACTGAAAGCTTTTCTTCATGAAAAAGATGTTTTCACTCTTCTCCTGACTGACTTCAGCAAAAGTAAAGAATATGATCGAACCTTTTGTACAATCACCTTTCAACTAAATTCTGAAAAAACCTCTCTCTACAAACACTGTCTATGGGCTGTTTCCCAGATGGACATGTGAAATATATTCTATGGATATGTGAAACATTCCATCTGGCGTGTCAGGTTACCGAAGTGGTGAAGTCAGGAAGCACAGATGCGTGTTATGTGGAATGAGCACTGCACAGAAGTCCTTTTATATCTTTTTGAGTGAAATGTTTTTCAGGAACCTCTCGTTAGATATTTAGGATTAATTTGTCATGGTGTGGGCTGATTATTTTGCATGCAGGTAACATAGCAATCAATTTATTGTTTTTATTAAAAACTACTTCTGGCATTTTCTCCTGTGATGTTCTTCACTATTGTTTGGAAAGCACAACATAACCAGAGAAATGGGTGAGCCTGCTTCAAAAAAGCTTTTTTTTCTTTTTTTATTAAGTGCTCTGCAAAGGATTTGGAACAATAACTGATATATAATTCAGTGACTAACATCTGTGTGAGTCTATGCACATTTCCCTGTCTGATATGTCTACCCCTCTACAACTTTTATTTTTTATTCAATTCAAGTAACTGCGTTCGCATTAATAAGTAAATGTACCCAAAGCAGTTCACAAAAAATCACATATACAATATTAGACATTATGTTACACATCTTTATATTGTAATGAGTTTTTATTCTGTATTTGTCTATCTGTCTTTTTATCCCTCTGATTCCTCTCTGCACCTACCTCTCTCTCTCTCTTTGACCTGTCACTCTGATCTGTGTGTGTGTGTCTCTCTCTATCGCTCTCTTTTCCCCAGGAGACATTTCTCTTTTCTCTCACTTTGTCCACCATTGTCACTTCTTACCTCAGTCGTATTGATAGACATGGAACCTGTGGAATTTTAACCATACAGCTAAGCAAACATACTCAGGGCTAAAAATAATATCAGTGTAAACACGAAGTAACAGGCACACTTACAAAATTTATTTAGAAATTTTAAAACTATCATCTAAAGTTGTCAGTTATAAGTGGCAAAATAAAACAAATTTTTAATGTTACCATGCTGTTAAATGACAAAACATTAACAACAACATGATACTTTGGTCAGGAGTTGTTTAATGCTGTGAGACTACTTAATGCACCATCTGCACTCCTCCATGTTTAATTATTTTACTTTATTTTTTGTACAATCAATTAATCAATCAAAAAGGAACAACATTTTAATTTAATTATACAACCTGTTGTATCATGACCAATAAACTTCCTTGTATCCTTGTAAGTAAAGAATTTGATCATTTCGCATGTTTACAAGAAACAAAAATTGATATCTGTAAAAAAAGAAAAAGAAAGAGAACATAGACCTGAGTAACAAGCAGTTAAGGAAAAGTTCTTAGTCTCAGTCGTCTCACATATTGTTTCCAAAGTTTTTGTGCCCTGAAACTATTTCTCTCCTACTTGGTCACTTCCATTCCGTTGCTACTTCCATATCTGTCAGAAATGGTTAAATACATACTGATATAAAGTGTTGTTTACTCCAAACTCTAAACTGTACTCACCTGAAGCACTGTAATACATATACGACTTGTAAACTTGTTGTGTAATTAGATTTAACTGCAGCACACTGTTTGACCAGCAGAGAAGCTGGTGCTATTTCATCTCCTGCAGATTAATATAAATTTACACTGCAGTGCCCTCTTGGTGCATAATATATTCTCAGTCTTTCATGTATGTGAGATCTTTTAAGCAAGTTACTTGCAACCTTGAGGAAAAATCGAAAAAAAAATGCATCAGCATTTTAGAGGAACTGTATTGTGTGTTTTATAAAAACTGATTGGCTCCTCTAATTGGCCATAATAGAGACAACTGATCAAATTATTTTAACCCACATCAGATAACCTGTGACATGATCTGTGGCAGATCAGTTGGAGCACCCTCAATGTCTTGTGTGTTTTTTCAGTAATGGATGACTCTTGTCTTAATTCTATGTCGTTATTTATGCTCTAAGCAAGACTTGCTGTCATTACTTATGTTCTCTTATGGTTGTGTGACTTTTTCATTTTCACCATGGAAAATCTGACATTCCAACTCCCATTTTTCCTTTTTAAGTGCAAATGTTGCACCCAGGTAAACTTGATTCCAAATGGTGCACAGTCATAACCTAAGGTTGGCTGTAACTCTTGGTTCAGCCACTCCTGGCTCTTTTGTGTGGTTGTGTTCTTGTTGCAAAGAGTGGAATTTTGGTTTTGTTTATGTGTTCCACCAATAGCAAAACAACTATCTGTTGGATCTTATTTTAAGCCTAACAAATAATGACAGTCAACAGTAGCAGCTTTGAGGTTGGTTATTTTTTCCCACTGTTGTTGTTTTTTTGTTTGTTTACATTTCTGTGAGCATAAACAGCATTAGTTTTGTTAAGGAATCCTCTCTGGTTAGGTGTGTAGTATGTAAATTTAATTGAGAGACATGCTCTGAGGATAACAATGTAGCTACATTTGATAAAGAAATGTACAAATTGCAGACATTAAGTTGTTAAGCAACTTTTTTTTAGCTTTGATTAGTACGCAGCCACTAATTGCTCATGGTATACACTGACCTGTTATATTTCAATTCAGTTCAATTCAATTCGGTTTTATTTATAAAGCGCGGGTATAGAAAGGGGAGAGAAAGCAGGGCAAAAAGCTAAGATAACTATATGTTAAACTATATGTAAGCTATGTATAAGTGTTTTAAAAATGATACTATTAATAATACTGGTAACAATGCCAATAATAATAATGCTAGCAATAATAATAATAATTAAATTCGGCAATTCGGCTTTGGTTTGGTCTCTCTATCACATTCCTGTGGGCGGCAGTGGCTGTTTGAAGTATGCCTAGGTGGCGCTAGAGAGCACATTTCTTCACTGAGGGGTTCAGTTTTTCTATTTTATCAAATTTTTTGCCAGACCTGGTGTGCGTGCCAAATTTGGTGAGTTTTTGAGTGTGTTCAGGGGGTCAAATTAAGCGTTGAGGCGACGTAATAATAATAATAAAAAAAAAAGAAACGCTACAATAACAATAGAGCCGCTCCCCGGTAGGGCTTGGGCTCTAAAAAAAGAAACAGTACAATAACAATAGAGCCCTTCCCCGGTAGGGCTCGGGCTCTAATAAGAAAGAAACGGAGCAATAACAAAAGAGCCCTCCTCCCCAGTATAGCTCAGGCTCTAATAATAAAAAAAAACGCTACAATAACAATAGAGCCCTTCTCCCTGGAGGGCTCAGGCTCTAATAAGAAGAAGAAAAAGGAAACAGTACAATAACAATAGAGCTCTTCCCTGGTAGGGCTCAGGCTCTAAAAAAAGAAAAAACGCTAGAATAATCACAATAGAGCCCTTCTCCCTTTAGGGCTCGGCTCTAAAAACGAACGCAAAACAATAGAGCCCTTCTCCCTGGTAGGGCTCGGGCTCTAAAAAGAAACAGTATAATAACAATAGAGCCCTTCTCCCCGGTAGGGCTCGGGCTCTAATAATAATAATAACAATTGCTCTGAGCATCAAGCAGAGCTGCAGCGGAAGTCACAGCTAAGATCAGCAATCCCGGCACGACCTCAGTCCATGGGTATCTGCGAGACGAGAAATCACAAAGATTGCGGTGAAGGTGGAAAGTTAGTAAAAGACATGAATTGAGCATGAATACAGAGCACATAGGGAAAGAGATGAAAGAGAGGAGCTCAGTTTGTCATGGAGTCCCCCCCAGCAGCCTAAGCCTATTTAGCAGCATAACTAGGGGCTGATCGAAGGCAAGCCTGAGCCAGCCCTAACTATAAGCTTTATCAAAAAGGAAAGTTTTAAGCCTACTCTTAAATGTGGAGAGGGTGTCTCCCTCTCGCACTGAAATTGGAAGATTGTTCCACAGGAGAGGAGCTTGATAAATGAAGGCTCTGGCTCCCAATCTACTTTTAGAGATTTTTGGAACCACCAGTAGGTCTGCATCCTAAGACCTTAATGGTCTAGTTGAATAATAGGGTACTAAGAGCTCTTTAAGATAAGATGGTGCCTGGTCATTAAGCGCTTTGTAGGTAAGAAGAAGGATTTGAATTAAATTCTAGATTTTACAGGTAGCCAACGCAGGGAAGCTAATACTGGAGTAATATGATTTCCTATCCCAGTTCTTGTCTGTACACGCGCAGCGGCATTTTGGATTAATTGCAGACTCTTTAAAGACTTTGGTGCACCCCGATAAGGTAGGTAACGAATGCATGGACTAATTTTTCTGCATCTTTTTGGGATAGGATGGGCCTGATTTTTGCTATGTTACGCAGGTGAAAGAAGGCATTCCTTGAGATTTGTTTAATATGAGAGTTAAAGGACATATCCTGATCAAATATAACATTTGGACAATGAATGTGAAACCGGACTCACTATGCAGATACAGACACTAGGATAATCGTTAGCAAAATAGGAGTGCATTGTAGATAAAGCAGTGAATTAGAGTGAAATGAGAATACTGAGCTGAGGACTGGCTGAGATGTGAAGGTAGATGGCAGGCTAGGGGAACTGTCTGTAGCTGGGGAAGCTTGGGGAAGAAAGTGGTAGTAGTGGACTGGTCTTGGCATGGAGCCTGTGGTGTGGCTGAGAAGCTGAAGCACAAGGTGGGCTGATTCAGACTTTTCTTGGGCACAAATAAAAGTATGATTAATGAAAGCATAACGAAATAAAAACACAAGGACCAAACAATAACTTTGTATAAATGAGTGTAAAGAGTTACTGCCACTGATACAATTAAACAATCGAGTAATGAATGAGGAAGGGTACTGGGTTGTATTCCACCGCAGCTAAGAAAAATCGAGCTGACCTGAAAAAGCCCAGCTTCAGCTAAAACAATCTACCAATTAAGTCTTAAGTTGTTTGACAAACTCAATTTAACCCCATCTAATCAAGACTGACTTAAGACAGGCTTTCATATTCTTGCTTTGTGCAGGCACCTTCAGCACACAGGAAACCGTGATGAATAGATGGATAAAAAAAATGACAAAATGATGCAAATTGATAGAAAATGAGAGTGGCATTCCTCTCTATGACAGAACAAACTCTGCTAATAGAGCAAATACATAATCACAAAGATAGGCAATACGGCTGCCATCAACAGCTTAAACTTATGCCTCAAGGTGCTTGGAAGCAACATGTTAAAAGGTAGTGTCACCTACTTTTCCTCCACAGGGCTGTCGATGAGGGGACATACTATGGTTAACAGGAGGAGGGGCTTGTTGTCCTCTCTTTCCCTAGTTGTGTCTCTCCACTAAAACCTCTGTGATGGAACTGAGATCTCACTTAAATAAGACAGACTTATCAAAATAAGGCAGGCTCCTCCCTTATCAGGCTTCATGGAATACACCCCATGCTTAAATAAGGGTAGGTGATGAAAGGATGAGCAACAGGTATGGAACTGAATCAGCCAGCAAATGAGTGAAATCACTTCCACCAAAAAACAAACAGATACATAGACAGAGGGTGGGGGGGGAATGCAGAAGACAGGGAGAAACACAGAGCGACAATGCTAGATCACAGTCATAGCCTGTCATAGTCTGTCTGTTTTATTGTGTTAGTTTATTTCCTGTTTTATTTTGGTAGTCTTAGTTTCTGTTGTGTCTCCGTCTCCTTTACTTCCGCCCTTTGTTCTCCTTCCCGCCTCTGTGATTGTCTTCCCCTCCCTAATGTGTTTCACCTGTGCTACCTGCCCCTGTGTGTATTTATAGTCCGCGTCTCCCTTACCTCCCTGCCAGATCTTCTTTGTCCGTGTGCAAAAGTTCCAGCATTATTTCTTCCATTTGAAATCACTAAACATGAGAAAAAAAAAATTCTTGCAAACTTGCAAACAAATTAGTTTGGTGCGGCGAACTATTGGTTATACTATAACTATAACACCCACTATTGCTCTGATTTATCTATCAAATTACATATTTGTACATAAATACAAGGATACAATAACATTTATTGGTCATTACACAACAGGTTGCATAATGAAATTAAAGTGTGGTTCCCTCTTGATTGATTAATTGATTGTAGAAAAAATAAAAATAAAATTATTAAACATATAGGAGTGCAGGTGGTGCATTAAGTAGTCTCACAGCCTGAGGGAAGAAGCTGTTCTGTAGTCTGGTGGTATGGCAGCAGATACTTCTGTATCTTTTGCCTGACGGCAGCAGGGTGAACAGGCTGTGGCTGGGATGTGTGTTGTCTTTTAGTATCCTCTTGGCTCTGCGCAGGCACCCCACCTCCCCTATATCACTGCTGCTTGGTAGATGGGTACCAATGATGTTTTGGGCAGCTTTAATCACTCGTTGCAGAGTCTTCCTTTCAAGGGCCGTGCACACCCCATGCCAGTTTGTGATGTTTCCAGTCGGGATGCTTTCTCCTTTGTAGAAGTTGACAAGAACTTAGCATAGGAATTTTGCTTTCATAATTTTCCTTTAGAAATACAGCCATTTCTATGCTTTTTTAACCAGGGCAGAGATATGTGAAGTCCATGACAGGTTCTCTGTTATGTTGATTCCCAGGAACCGAAAACTGCTCACTTGCTCCACCTCAGCTCCGCTGATGTAGCCTCCTCTTTTCTAAAATCAAATATCAGCTCTTTCGTTTTGCTGACGTTGAGCAGTAAGTTGTTTTCTGTGCACCATTTTGCAAGATGGTTGATTTCCTCCCCATATGAAAACTCATCATTGTTGGAAATCTGGCCGATGATGGTGGTGTCATCCACAAACTTCACAATAGAGTTCTCTCTATGTCAGGGGTTGCAGTCATGGGTGTACAGCGTGAACAGGAGGGGGCTGAGCACACAGCCTTGGAGGGCTCTGGTGTTGAGCACTAGAGTGGAAGAGGAGAGACTGCTGATCGAAACTGACAGGGGTCTATTTGTGGGGAAGTCCAGTATCCAGTTGCAGAGAGTGGTACTGATGCCCAGAGTGTTCAGTTTTACAATCAGCTTCATGGGGGAGATTGTGTTGAAAGCTGAGCTGAAATCAACAAACAGCATTCTGATGTAGGTGTTGCTT
>JAPZDZ010042529.1:0-11365 GCA_029783805.1 Acanthurus tennentii
CTTAGCACACAGCCCTGTGGAGAGCCGGTGCTGGTGCTCAGTGCTGGGGATAGGTGGGGTCCTACTCTCACCCTCTGCGAACGGTCTGTCAGAAAGTCCAAAATCCAACAGCAGATGTTGTGGGAGAGACCCAGGTCCCCCCGCTTGCTCACCAGTCTGCTTGGAATGATGGTGTTGAAAGCCGAGCTGAAGTCCAGGAAGAGCAGCCTCGCGTAGCTCCCTTGCTGTTCCACGTGTGTCAGTGTGGTGTGCAGAGTGGTGGCGATGGCGTCCTCTGTAGACCGGTTGGCTCTATATGCAAACTGGTGGGTCGAGTGTTGGTGGGTCGAGTGTTGGTGGCAGGCATAAAGTGATATGACTCCGAACCAGTTTCTCGAAGCACTTCATAATGATGGGAGTGAGTGCTACTGGCCGGTAGTCATTGCGGCTGCTGATGTTGCTCTTTTTTGGCAGAGGGATGATGGTGGAGGACTTTAGGCAGGGTGGGATGGAGCACTGGGTGAGGGACTGATTAAAGATGCTGGTGAAAACCCCAGCTAGCTGGTCAGCGCAGTCCCTCAGCACCCTCCCTGTCACACCATCAGGTCCAGCAGCTTTCCGGGTGTTCACTGCCCTCAGGGTTCTCCTCACTTCCTGTGCCTGCACAGAGAAGGTCTGACTGTGTAGGGATGTCAGCTGCAGTGAGGGCCCCGCTGGTGGCTCTGCCTCAAAACAGGCGAAGAAGTGATTAAGCTCCTCCGCCGGTGAGGCGTCCCTGGAGATTGTGGTGGTGTCGCTGGATCTGAAGTTGGTGATGTGCTGGACCCCTTCCACACCTGCAGGCTGTTTTTACTGCTGAAGTCCTCCTCGATCCTCTGCCTGTAGTCCGCCTTGGCCTCTCTGGTGCCTCTCTTAAGGGCATCTTGAGCACAGCTGTACAGATCCCTGTCTCTGGACCTGAAGGCGCTGTTTCTCTCCCTCAGCAGTTCCTTGACCCCCCCGTTCATCCAGGGCTTCTGGTTGGGAAACACCCAGATGTGCCTGTCCACTGTGACGGTGTTAACAAAGTGTTGGATATCGCTGAGTACTGCAGAGGTGTACACCTCAAGGTCCTGGTGGCAGAAAATGTCCCAGTCTGTGCTTTCAAAGCAGTCCTGCAGCTGCTGAGAGGCACCTTTAGGCCAAGATTTCACAGTTCGTGTTGTGGGGGGTGCTTGCTTCTTCACAGGTTTGTATGCCAGGATCAGGAGCAGCGACATGCGATCAGATGAGCCCAGGTGGGGGAGCTGGGTGGCCCTGTATCCATGCTTGATGTTGGAGTAGGTTTTATCCAGCATCTTAGCTCCCCTGGTGGCACATTTAATGTGCTGGTGGAATTTAGGGAGCACTACTTTCAGATCAACATGATTAAAATCCCCCGCGATCACATGCACTGCCTCTGGGTGGTTGTTTTGATGCCGGCTGAGAACATTGTCCAAGTGGCTAAGAGCCGTGCTAGCGCTAGCATCGGGTGGAATGTACACAGCAGTCACCATGACAACAGTAAACTCCTGTGGACGGTACGTGTGGCTGCATCTAACTGTGAAAAATTCCAGGTCTGCTGAGCAGTGCCTGTCGATAACAGTTGCGTTTGTGCACCAGCTGTTGTTCGCATAGATGCAGAGCCCCCCTCCCCTGCTCTTCCCGGAGTTGCGGCTCCTGTCATGTCTGTGTGCTGTGTGGCCTGCTAGCTCGATAGCCGTGTCCGGAATGGATGAGTGGAGCCAGGTCTCCGTGATCAGCGGAATGCAGCAGTCCCGTACAAGTCTGTTTGCTGCCAGCTGAAGCTTCAACTCATCCAACTTGTTGGCGAGCGATCTGGCGTTTGGCGCCTCCTTTGCCTTCCCATGGGGATGAGTGTCCACGGGGAGCCCGGTGTCTGGGCTATGTCCAGTGGTATGGTTTGGTTGTAAATAAAGTCCTCAAATACACATCCTTCACTCTGTAGTCCAATGTGTAAGAGATCCTGTCGGCTGTAGTAATAATTTTTCATTGTCGGTCATGGTGGCTTTAATAGAATGTGCAAGACAGAGTCAGTAGCACAAATTGTTGTTTCCATTATTTTTAGGGGTACACAGAAAGCGTGCTTTTTTGGTTAAAATTTCATCATATGACACATGACCCAATCTAAGATGAGTACCGCCACCGCATTGACTCTGTGCAATGGTAACAATAAACTCTTATTCATCGTCTGTCATAGCTGTGTCATTGCTCTGTAAGACTTGTGAAATTTCTTCCAAAAATAAATCCACATTGTTTTCTTTGTTGGCATTCAAGATGGCCTGCACATAACTGGCTAGGGATGGACCTCTTAGTACAACATTTAAAACATTACCGGATGGTAAACCATCTAATGCCTGCTCAATCACACCAGACAGCCTTTCTCTAACTCTGTTCAGCACCTCCCCAGGATTTCTGAGATCAATGTCTCTAAAATCTAGATGCTGGCGCAGTTCTGCGGCATTAAAGGCAGGTATATCTCTAACCTGTATCTGATTCCTCTTGACCGTGTCATCATGGGGTGAATCATGAGTAGCTGCAGAATCCCCCGCTCCGCACTGTACGACCCCCTCCCTATTGTCGCCATCATCAGATCTTTCTGGTGTGGTGTTAACATTCACACCATTGTCATCTTCATCAATTAAATGTTAAACAAGTGTTACTAACAGCCCCATTAGTAGAGATAGCAGGAGAAGATTGGCTACAGTACCCATCTGTCAAACTTTGATTAACATCACCCTCATTAATAGAGACAGCAGAAGTAGAAGGGATACAGTCCTCCAGTGTTAAACACGTGTTACTAACAGCCCCATTAGTAGAGATAGCAGGAGAAGAATGGCTACAGCATACATTGTCAAACTTTGACTAACATCATACTCATTGTCATTAGCAGCCTCAGCAACACCAGTGGGGGTAACGCCTTTTGCCATGCGCTTCACTTTTCTCTTTAATAAACATAATTGCTTTAACTGCATTTTAGACCATTGTCTCATGGTAAAATAATTATACTCCATATTGGACCCAGGAGGATAAAATTTATTAACTCCAGCATAATGTTTGATCACAATATCAGGAGTATCATAATCATCAAGAACGATTTCGAACCCAGACCCATCACTTTGTCTTACGATTTTTCTTGGAGGGGACATGGCAACAACTAATAAACTGAGCACTACGACACACACACACTATTTTAGTTTTGTGCACATAGTGACAAGATTCAATTCAATAAAGTCTTGATGTGTTTTTTGGGCTTTAGCTGACTGCAGACTTTTATACAGAGCAAAAGATTTACTCTGAGACCGAATATCAGTAAATTCAACTTTCCTAACAAACAAGTAGTCCTTACGCGTTATCTTTCTGTACTTCTGGGACCTCCTCAGTTAGCTTTCTCCTATTCGCTTGGATCACTTTTAGAGACAGTGATCTCTTGCGCTTATGATGCTGAAAACCCTCTACAAAATCACAGAACAGAAAAACACTCAAAATAGATGCATCATGATATAAACAGTTTTTTCACGCATTCCTTAATAAATAGTGTAGACAACCCACCATTGGTCAAATCACACAGTGTCTGCAAAGGTCTTCTATCCTGCAGCCTTGCTCCTGCAGCACTTATCACTCCAGAACTGGTTGACGGCAGTAATAGCTAAGAATAAAAAAGAATAAATTCTACAGGGCTACTCTTAAACAGTAAAACACACACAAAAATGGCTAATAAAATTCAAAACTATAAGAACACTTACCCTCTGCAATAAACAGGTTGAATATTCTCAGTATTAGTCATGCTGTTACTGTTCCATAGGTTAGCTGCTAAATAAATCCTTTCAGATTTATTGTACATTTGATTTATACTAAAACAACCTAGGTCACTTAATAAGAACCTAGAACAAGAAGCTTTGATAAAAAAAAAAAAGATCAACTACTCACCCTGACAAAGAGCCATTGCACAAATAGCCAGAATATGCAGTCAATACAAAAATAAGAAATTGCGTTAAAAGACCAGCAGGTAGATTTGAATCCCAGAGGAAATGCAAATTGGTAAAAAATAGAAAAAATCCTCTAACATGTTTAAATATATATGTTTTCACAGATAAACACACTATGGCGTGGCTTTAGTGATGTTTAATGTACATACACATACATGTTCATATGCGAGCGAACGCACATGCACACAAATGCACATGCAAAAATTCTACTGATTTCACATGAACGCGCATATATACCTATACATTACTACTCAGATGCCTTTAAAGACTTAACATTGTGGACGAATGCCCTTGATGGTATTGCAGAAATGTTAAATGCCTTTGATGTAGCTGTGTAAACCCATTTGCCTTTGACGACATTAAAGAGAGGAAAAATGCCCTTGATTTTATTGCAATAAAGACAAATGCCTTTTATGATGTTGCAAAGTGGATTAGTGCCCTTGATTTTGTTAAGGAAAAGACAGATACATTTGATAATGTTTCAGAGTCGGTATAGACCTTTGAAGCCTTTGATAAGGCCGTAACAGAAGCCTATAATGTTATTGTGTATACCGTTTTTCCTTTGATGAAGTTACATATTTGACAAATGCCTATGATGTTATCGTGTGAAACGCATTTGCCTTTGATGAAGTTACATATTGGACAAATGCCTTTGATGTTGTTGTACAAAAGACAGATGTCTTTAGAGACTTTACATTGTGGACATATAGCCTTGATGGTATTGCAGAAATGACAAATACATATAATGTTATTGTGTATACCCTTTTTCCTTTGATGACATTAAAGAGTGGACAAATGCCTTTGATTGTATATGTGAACGCCTATGTGTAGTGAGTGCTTGTGGGCAATGGCCGGTGTAGAAGAGTTTTTGAGAGTGCCATGAGAGGAGCTGCTGGAGTGCTGTTCATGTGAGCAACTGGTCTGTATTGCAGAGTATTTTAAATTGGATGTTGGTGACAAAAGGATAAAAGAAAGCATCAGAAGTATTGTCAAAGCTTATCTGACTGATCTGGGTATTTTCAGACCAAAGATGCAGGCTGTTGGTCCTGGGGTGGATAGTGAGGAGTCTGGAGATGGTGATTCAGGGTTGACCTTTGAACAGAGGAGGGCACTGTTGCTGCTGCAGACAGAGATGGAGAAGCTGGCAGTGGAGAAATTGAGGACTGAAATTAAAAGGTTAGAGATGGAGGAGCATATGTTTAGCTTACTTGCTAGAGGTGCGAGTCATGCCTCTGACTTCTTTAGTGGATCTGCTTCTTTTGATGTCGCCAGTAATCTGCGGTTAGTTCCTCAGTTCAATGAGCAGGATCTTGATACTTTCCTTTCATTGTTTGAGCGCGTAATGGAGAGCAGGGAGTGGTCTGATTCTGATCGCACATTGTTACTGCAGTGTGTGTTAACAGGTAAGGCACAGGAGGCTTACTCTGCTCTGACAGTGGCAGAAAGCAAGGATTATTTAACTGTTAAATCTGCTGTGTTAAAAGCTTACAATTTAGTCCCAGAGCCATATCACCAGAAGTTCAGGACGTGGGAGAAATCTAGCAAGCAGAGTCTTGTTGAGTTTTCTAGAGATCTGGTTACCTTTTTCAGTCGGTGGTGCAGTGCCTTAAAGGTTGACACTTATGCTGCATTATGTGATCTAATTGTGTTGGAACAATTTAAAAACTCTATCCCCAGTCATATTGCGGTTTATTTCAGGGAAACATAAGGTAAGGACTGCTGCTCAGGCCACTGCACTGGCTGATGAATATGTGCTGACACACAGGGGTGGCTGTGACTACAGAGTCCTAGATGGATATAGTATGTATCATGCTTCAGGTAGAGAAGGGGAGAAAACTCATTCACACCTTGGTAACTGACTGTCTAAAAAGCCATGGCTAAAAAGAGGAATGGTCTTGGTCAAGTGAACTCTGGTGTTTGTGCTGTGTCTGTGGAACCTTTCTCTGTTGTCTCTGTCCCTCGGCAGGTGAATTCTGGAGAAGAATCATGCAGGTTGGAGGAGCCTGATTTCTCTGCCTTTGTGTCGGATGGCTATATGTCACTGGTGGGAGGTAACAGTGTAACAGTAAAAATTTTGAGAGACACTGCAGCTTATGATTCATGTATTTTGAGCTCTGTGCTACCATTTTCTGATGACTCTCACGCTGGGGACTTTGTCTTAATGCGGGATATCGGATTAGATGTCATGCCTGTTCCTCTGCATTCTGTTGTTCTTAATTGTAGTTTGGTGCAGGGTAAGGTAGCCTTTGGAGTCCGTCCTGCACTGCCAATTGAAGGATGTAATGGTCTGTCTGGAAGGTGGGTGTGGGCTGACAGTCCACCCCCTCCTATGGTGTCATCTTCACCCACTGTGACTAGTAATCCAGATAAGAACGCTCAATATTTCCCTGAAGTGTTTACAGCTTGCGCAGTTACATGGGCTATGAGTTGTGTCACCCATTGTGCGCCGGGGGAACCTGAGCAGGTTGAAGAGGAGGTGAGTGAAGTGGATACTGTTGTTCATGACCCACTGTTGTCTGTATCTTGCAGTGAACTGGTGTTGGAGCAGAGAGCTGATCCTTCCCTGAAACTGCTGTTTGAAGCGGTTCTCTCCATTCAAGAGGGGAAAAGCATAGCCAGTGGTTATCTGTTGCAAGGTGACCTCTTGGTGAGGAAATGGTTGCCACAAGGGACGACTTCATTGGTAAGGCAGTGTTTCAGATTGTGGTTCCTGGGAAGTTTCTTGATGAGGTCCTTAAGACATCTTGTGACTAGTCAGGACATCTAGGCATTCTACTTCTTTTGGCCTCGGTTGAAGAGAGACATGTCTCAGTATATTAAATCATGTCACACATGTCAGATGACAGGTAAGCCCAATCAAAATATTAAACCTGCTCCCCTATTCCAGCGATTGCACAGCCCTTTGAGCATCTGGTCATCGATTGTGTCGGTCCTTTATCAGTTCAGAAGCTGCTAGTAGCTACTTACTCACTGTAATGTGTCAAAGCACGTATTGTCCAGCTGCATATCCATCACCACCAAGTCAGCAGTAAAAGCACTGAATCGATTTTTTTCCATTTATGGGATCCCAAGGGTGATTCAGAGTGATCAGGGCTCAAATTTTTCAGCAAAGTTATTTGCACAGGTGTTGAAGAGGTTAAAGGTTCAACATAACCAGTCTTCTGCCCATTATGTGCAGAGTCAGGGAGCGCTTGAGAGGTTTCATCAGACCCTTAAATCCCTGTTGCGTAGTTACTGTGTCGAGTTGAATCTGGACTGGGAGGAAGGGCTACCATGGTTTCTGTTAGCTGCTCAGGAGGTGGTGCTGGAAAGCACAGGTTTTAGCCCTAATGAGCTTGTTTTTGGCCATACTGTCTGTGGGCTGCTCACACTGCTGCATGATGCAATTACATCATCAGAACCCCCTGGTAATTTGCTTGAGTATGTAAACAGTTTCCGGCATCGTTTGTGCTCAGCTGGAGAGCTGGCTGAAAATAGGTTGTCATCTGCCCAAGAGAAAATGAAGCGTCTTCATGATTGGAAAGTGGAGCAGCTGGTGTTTAGTCTTTGAGATCAGGTTCGTGCTCTGTTGCTCTTAGTTAATTCACAGTTCCAAGCAAAATTTTCTGGTCCTTTCACTGTGTTGCACCGAGTGTCTGACCAAAATTATCTGCTGTCCACGCCAAATCATAGAAAAGTGACTCAACTCTACCATGTCAATCTGCAGAAACCTTATTACGCTCGTGACTCTTAACCTCTCTCCACAGTGGCAGCGGTGGAGAGTCAACTCTCTGCAGGGGAGGATGATGGGGTTACAGCACCAGATGAAAGCTTGTTGCATGGCAGACTGAAAAACTCTGAAAGAGTAGGTGTCGCTCTTAAATGCTTTTCCAGGCACCGGAGTCGCTGTGTAGGCAGGTTAGGGGCTAGTTGACTGGCTGAGGACCAACGATAAACGGTCAGTATGTATTTTGGCATAGGTTGAAGAGTAAGTACAGCCAAAAATGTATGGTTTAAGATGTTAAAAAACTAAGTTGTTGGTTGTCATCGAGGTGATTAGCTGCACCTGGGCCCGTGTGGTTAAATGCCCTCTCCTTCCCCTTGATGCTCTCTCACTCCATCTGCTCGCTTATGCTATAAGTGCGAGGTTTGCAGTGCAGCTATTTTGTTTTGATTTGCGCCCCTACACACTCACACATCCACACGTACATACATGAATGATTACTGACCCTGACATGCATTTATCTCTGAATTTTAATTCTATAATGAAATAATGTTTTTAAGCACTCGACCTTGTCTCCTCTCCTATTTACTGTTGCAGTCTAGGAGCTGGGCTGTAACAATCGAGGCAAGGGAGTCACAAACCAAAGTTAGCCATGAGCCACTAACTTATGGAACAAAGGAGCAACCAGTGGTCTTCAGAGACCCAGGGTTCAGAGGGTCAGACCAGCCTGTTACCCATCAGGAAGCCTCACAAACCTGCAGCTTATTGGACTCAACATCGTCACAAGCATGCAGCTTCATGGACTTGACAAAGCAACGCACCGGAAAGGACATATTTCCCTCAAAAGACTGGGTAACGTAACTGGGAATAACCTAGCATAAGATAGCACAGCTAAGCAGAGAACTATTCAGCTGTTGTTATTGTTGCAATGATTTTACTGGTCTTCTGTATTCTGTATTCTTGAGCTTTATGTTAAGGCTTGGTAATTGTTAAGTTAGTTGCACATTTCACACACAAATAAGACTGGAAGCATATCCAATAACTTGTGAGTAACCTGTGTTAAACTCACCCCCCCCCCTCTTTACCTGGCGCCTTTGGCACCTAGCTCACATGCACTGAGCCTTAACAACGAAACCTTTAACCTCCCCCACCAGCCATGTGGTGTTGGCTGTAATCTTCAGTCTGGCCATCTTTGTTTTGGATTCCTTTGTTTAAGCCATGCAGTCCTAACAAACATCTTGAGTCAGCCATCTTGTCTTTGTTTGCCCATCAGATACAGACACACACACAGTCACACACACATGCATGCACACACACATACACACACGTGTAAATAGTGCATATGCTTGTAGTTTAGATTTTGTGTGTTTTGTTTGGTATTTGTTAAATAAATGCTTTGAACACAAGTCATTTGTTTGTCTGTTAAATCTTGTAGAAATGAATGTTGCCAACCTCTATGCTGCAAAACTCCAAATCCATCAACTTTTACTGTCAATTGATTAGGACTTTGATTATAATTTTCAAATTAATTATTTATTTAATTATCAGAATTCCAAATTTATAATAATTTTATGAGACTGATTAAATGATTGGCTATCATTCTCTTTCTAAGGGTGGTGGCCCGGGGTAGATTTAGTGTAACTTCAATCCCATTACTAACTTTACTATTATTTACTTTAGATAGCCAATCCCAAATTATTGAACCCAATATAGTTGGAGCCCCATGTGACCCAACAATTTTTTACAAAAACATCAAATGCATTTTTGCTATTTAATTTTCTGTTCTAAGTTGTCTTGTAACTTTCATGCTTTTGAATCAACAAATTATTCTCCAAAACTCTCTGTCTAATTCATTTTATTAGATCATCATAGACATATGCTCTTTTCAATTCATGACATCATCAAAGGAGTGGGTTTATGATATAACATCAAAGACATTTGTCCACTCTGCAATGTCATCATAGCTAGTTGTTTTTATTGCAACATCATCAAAGGCATTTGCTTACTCTTTACATCATTCAAGGCGTGTATCCATTCTGCATTATCATTGAGGGCAAATGGAAAAATATGATTACATCAATGGCATTTGTCATTTCTGTAATAACAACAAAGAAAACATACATTCTTTTCATTCATGACATCATCAAAGGATGGGTTAAAAGTATAACATGAAAGGTATTTGTCCAGACTTTACATCACTAAAGGCATGAATCTATTCTGCATCATTATGGAAGCCGTATGGGTTTTGCATGATAGCATCAAAGGCCTTTATAATTTTCTGTAACAATATCAAGGACAAATAGGTTAAGATTATAACATCAGGCTTTTCTCATTTCAGCAATGACATTTAAGGCAGTTGTCCACAATGTAACATCATTTAAGGCATTTGTCCATACTGCATTTGTCCATACTGCATCATTTCAGGAAAATATATTGACAGATTAACATCACAGGCAATTGTCATTTCTGCAATGACATCAAAGGCAGCTGTCCACTCTGTGACATCATCAAAGGCAAATGGGTTTACTACATAACATCAAAGGCAACGGTCAATTCTGCAATAACATCAAAGGCGATTATCATTTCTGTAATGGCATCAAAGGCATTTGTCCACTCTGTAACAACGCCCAAGGCAAAAGGGTTTACTCAACAACATCAAAGGCATATATGCACTTGTCAACATCATCAAAGGCACTAATCATTCTGCATCATCATTAAAGAAAAATTAGTTAACACTATAACATCAAAGGCATTTGTAATATCTTCAATGAAATCAAAGGCAGATGCAGACCCTGAAACATCACCAAAGTCATCTGTGTTTTCTGCAACACCACCAAACTCATTTGTCTTTTCTGCAATAACATCAAAGGCATTTTTGGAACATCATTAAAGGCATGTATCCATTCTGCATCGTCATCAAAGGAAAATGGGCTTACATGATAACAGATAACCAGCTTTGCACATCTAGAGACTGAAATTTTTGCCCGTTCTTCTTTGCAAAACAGCTCAAGCTCACTCAGATTAGATGGAGAGCATTTGAACAGCAGTTTTCAGATCTTGCCACAGATTCTCTATTGGATTTATGTCTGGACTTTGACTGAGCCATTCTAACTCATGAATATGTTTTGTTTTTAACCATTCCATTGTAGCCATGGCTTTATGTTTAGGGTCGTTGTCCTGCTGGAAGGTGTACGTCCGCCCCAGTCTCAAGTCTTTTGCAGACTCCAACAGGTTTTCTTCCAAGATTGCCCTGTATTTGGCTCCATCCATCTTTCCATCATTTGACCATCTTCCCTGTCCCTGCTGAAGAGAAGCACCCCCAGAGCATGATTTTGCCACCACCATGTTTGACGGTGGGGATGGTGCATTCAGAGTTATGTACAGTGTTAGATTTCCGCCACACATAGCGTTTTGCATTGAGGCCAAAAAGTTCAAGTTTGGTCTCATCTGACCAGAACACCTTCACCATGGGTCACCATGGACCTCTTGGCTGCATCTCTGATCAGTGTGTAGGAGCCAAAATTAGTTTTTGTTTATTTTAATACTTTATTTCTTTATCATTAGTGAGAGTATGTGTGTGTGTGTGTGTATATGTGGACTAAGCAAGCATGGCCATAGGTGGGTTTAACCCCATCTGGTGGACACCTGAGAGGCT
>JAPZDZ010042530.1:0-11360 GCA_029783805.1 Acanthurus tennentii
GGAGAAGAAGGATAAGACACTCAGGCCCTGCATTGATTATCGTGGCCTTAACGATATCACAGTTAAGAACAGGTACCTTCTCCCTCTCATCTCTACAGCTTTCGAGCTGTTGGAGGGGGCAACAATTTTCACCAAACTTGACCTCCGTAATGCCTATCACTTGGTAAGAATCAGAGAGGGGGATGAATGGAAGACTGCTTTTAACACCCCCACCGGTCATTATGAATATCTTGTAATGCCTTTCGGTCTCACAAATGCTCCTACAGTGTTTCAGAATTTGGTTAATGATGTTCTCCGTGACATGCTCAATGTGTATGCTTTTGTTTATTTAGACGACATCCTGATCTTTTCCCCCGATGAAGAGACCCACACTCATCATGTCCGCTCGGTGTTGCAGCGGTTGCTTCAAAACCAGCTGTTCGTGAAAGCGGAAAAATGCGAGTTTCACAAACCCTCGGTCTCATTCCTTGGGTTTGTGCTTGCTGAGGGGGAAATCAGGATGGATCCCGAGAAGGTCTCCGCGGTTGCGGATTGGGTCACCCCTAATTCACGTAAAGAGGTTCAAAGGTTTCTGGGTTTTGCCAATTTCTATAGAAAATTCATTCAAAATTATAGCTCAATTGCCTCACCTTTGCATGATTTAACCTCTCCTAACAGACCATTCATTTGGAGCCCCGAATGTGAAGCGGTATTTCGGGGCATCAAGAAAAGCTTCACCTCCGCCCCTGTCCTCATCCTCCCGGACCCCAGCCAGCAGTTCGTGGTCGAGGTGGACGCTTCTGATGTCGGGATGGGAGCTGTCCTCTCACAGATCTGCCCCAAGGACGGTAAAATGCACCCATGTGCTTATTTATCCAAGAAACTCTCTTCTTCTGAGCAGAATTACGAAATCGGGGACCGCGAGCTGCTGGCTGTCAAAGTGGCCTTGGAGGAGTGGAGACACTGGCTGGAGGGAGCTTCCCAGCCATTTCAGGTTTGGACGGATCACAAAAATCTTGAGTATTTAAAGACAGCCAAAAGGTTAAATGCGAGGCAGGCTAGATGGGCTATATTTTTCAGTCGCTTTAACTTCACTCTCTCATATCGACCCGGTTCCAAGAACACTAAACCTGATTCTCTGTCACGTATGTTCGCTCACGACATACATATTGACTCTGCACCTAAGACCATATTACCTGTGACCTGTTTTTTGGCCTCCCTCTCATGGGAAATTGAGGGTAAAGTTAAGGCAGCAGTCTCACGATTTGACGATTACGAGCACGGAGTGATCCCGTCATGAGGTCGCGAACAGGCAAGGTAACTGATTTGTTTGTTACTTTTATCATTACTGTTGTGTGACATTTGTTATTTATTGGTGACTAATACACTGTTTTCATTACAGTTGGCCACTGTTGCCTTGTCTTTTTGCCTGCCTTTTGTTGTCTTTTTGTTCTTTTTTCCACGTCTTCTTCCCACATTAGTTGTGTTTTCTTTGAAAATTTTTGAACGGCTTCTCCTCAGTTTTTGGTTTTTTTTGTTAGCTTTACGTCCATAGTTTTGTGTTTGATTAGAAATACAACAGTTTGAACTGAAAGACTCTGCTCAGGAACAGTTTGAAGGACTCCTGTACAGGCTGTGTAGGAGGTTGTGGCAGTGGCTGCAAGCACTGTTTGGTAAGGCCTTGTCTTGTATTTTTACTTTTCATTAGATGTTCCTTGTATTTTTCATTAGATGTCTTGTGTGGTGCCATTTTTGTGTTTCTAGGTTTGACCTGATAATCCTGTTAAGTATGTAGCGGTGTTCCTTTCAACCCCATGAGACCTTCAACTGTTTTGCACCTGTCAGTCATTATTATATTAAATTAATAAAGATTATTGTTTTAAAAACTACTTTTGATGGGAATAAAAACAAAGATTATATTTCTATTTTTGTAACCACATGCCTTTGTATCAATTTGTGGTCCCACCTGTGTTTTCGTAAAGTGGATACCCCCTGTTGAAGGGTCAGGAATTAAAGAGGATATTTTTACATTCTTTGGGCGAGAGTCCCAAGGGGACATTGTCGGGTTGTACCAGAAGTCCCTTACCAGTAACTAGGTTACATATACATACACATCTTTATCTCTTCTCTAACTGCTCTGGATCTATTACATGTTTACCACAGGTCTGATGAAGGAGACCGCACCCCCCTTTTCTGTGTAAGTGCGTGTGTATGAGTGTGTTTACATTACCTACTGAGGACTTTTTCCTAGAAGAACACAAACCATGTGGGAACCATGTGTCCTCATGAGCACCAAAGTTTGGTCCTGGTTGAGTTCAGGGTAAATCTGTGTGTGTGTGTGTGTGTGTGTGTGTGGGTAAGATAATGGCGCCTTCCTTCCCGCCGACCTCTCAGAGAAAAAAAATGGAAGTAAAAATAAACAAAGAGAGAAAGAGATGTTTACTTGATATGAAGATGCTCTTTCCTACCAAACAACTTCACAGTCTTTTTCCCATGAACCAATTTGAACTTGAACAGCTGGTCAGAAGTTAAAACAACTGTCATGAAGAACTACACAGACTAAAAGAAAACCCCCGTGATTCAGTCTGTTTCTGTGGTTTTTGTTGTTTTGTGACAATATTTTGGCCAAATCTCTTTTTTAAAAAAAAAAAAAAGATCTTACATAATTCAGTAACATTTAAAAGAAAGATGAAAGTCTCCTCAAGTCTTTTTTTCCTTTTATTTCAACCTGGCATATTTGGAATCTTTGGAATTTTTGGAATCTCCCTTTGAATATAAAAGAAAGTCCTGATGAGTTTCTTCCTTTTCATACAACATAGGTTTAAAAATTAGAGCAAGTGTTGGGGTTGTTTGGGAAATCCTCCCTGTAATTCTTTATGTATGCAAAGCAAGTTTCAAAAGAAAACTGATGCACGTGTTTGATGGAGGTTGTGGCCTGGTACTGATTGCAAACACTCAGACAGAAAGCAGGGGAATGACAAAGAGTTTATTTCATTCTTTAAATGCGAGGGGAGATGGGTTGGAGATGGCGTCTTAGAGTTGAGGAAGGAGACAGCGACAGGCGGTACAAGGAGAGCGAAGAGGCTTGGTGGCGGTGTGGCGTGCAGGCTGGAGATCTGCATGGAGGACTCAGGAAACACAGGTGAGTATAGGAAGACACGAGTAATATACTGGAGTAATCTGAGTAACACAAGTGCTAGAGCCAATCTGGCAGCTTGTATACTAAAGACCAGCATCTTAACACTGCTGATGATGATGATAATAAAGCACAGGTGCATTGCAGCCTCATGTGAAGCCCCACCCCAAAACACACCTCCCTAAGTTACTATGACATAAGTTTATGACCTCATTCGAGAGTCACTGCCATTAACAGAAACCACATAAAAATAACAGTCTTTTCACTGATGGTCTCATTTGCTGTTACGAGAAGTTTACATTCATCAGAGGAATTATGACACAGTTTCATAATTAATATAAGTTCTCTGTGGTCACTGTAAGATATCTTAGTTAACTGTATTAGCATACTAACACTTATTTATAATAAACAGTGTAAGTAAGGATGTTCTGCATGTATTTGGTCATAAACCAAAGTAAAATTTTGACCACATGGTGGCGCTAGATGAACAGTTAATGAATTGCCGGAGTCATTACAACGCAACCTGAGGCTGATTTAAATATGTGCAGCTGCTGTTGTGATAATTTAAATATCTGTTAACTGATAAAATACATCTGCTGATGCCTCTGGTCACATCATAAGTGATGTACCTGGAATCATTGGGTGTTTCGGGTCTTTCAACATTATACACCCTCATCCAGGTGACCCAGCCAGGGCTGATCAGACCCCAGCTTGTGACCAGATGGCAGACTAGCTACCATGCCTCCATGGTTCTCCTCTCTTGAGCCACAGCCATCTTGAGGCCCTCTCTGCCGCTTTGGTGGCACTACGGATGGCTCTCCTCCTTCTCTCTCCCTCGATGCCTAGATTGCTGAAGGCTCTGGCCAAAGAATGGGCCGCGAAACCTCTGCACCCCACCTCTACTCACACCTCAATCTCCATCCAGCCTGCTGACAGTCGCTGATCAGTCCTGCATACTTGGAGAGCTTCCTCTCAAAGGCTTCTTCCAAGCGGTCTTCCCACGGGACAGTCAGCTCCAGCAGCATGGTTTGCTTCGTAGTCTCAGACACCAGAATGATGTCTGGGCGTAGGGTGGTGACAGCAATGTGGCTGGGGAACTTCAGCTGCCACTCAAGGTTCTGCCACTCGCCATTGGTCTGGGATCTTCCCTTTCCTCCAGAACACTCGCAAGATTTTCCACAGACGCAGCAGGAGCTTGGGACAGTTCTTGTACACCTTGTATGAGGTGCTGCTCGGTACTGGAGCAGAGCAAGCCCTTTCTTTACGGATGACCTCTCTGACTTTCTTCAATTGCAGGTCTGACATGTCAAACTCTACTTCCGGTTCAGGAGGATTTAAAAGGATGTTACACTCTCCCAGCTCCTGATCCCTCTCAGGGTCGCTGTATGTCTGTGAAAGATGTTGGTCTATGTCTTCCTGTGAGTAGGCAAGTCTCCAATTGCGCTTCTGCCCCAAGTTCTTTGGTGAACTTGTAGAGGTTGGCGATACAGGCAGTTCATTTGCTTGCCCTCTCGTGTCGCCACCTCCGATGCCACTCTGCGCGTTGGAGAACTCTGATCTTTTTCCATAGGATGCACATCAACTGGGCAAAGCCAATGCGATCCTCTTCTCCTGCCATCTTGTGCTGGGACTTCAGGGCTTTCATCTCCTTCCTGATGTCGTGGATCTTTACAGCTCTCTGGTTCTTTGAGTAAGATCATCCAGAGGTTTTCTTCTCCTCCTCACCGAACCGTTCAGCTGCAATGTTGACAATGATCATTGTCATGGCCTGAAGTTTCTGGCCAGCCCCTCCCTTCGCCGTTGCCTCCAGAATTTGGTTGACATCGTCATCAAACTGCCTCCACAGTGACGTCATGGTAGCTGCAGGCCATTTGATCCGCCTCCTGTCTGACTTAATGCTTGGGGATTAGTCGACAACACTTTGAGGTTCTGGGCACTGTGGGGTGACTCCGGGCCTGGCCCCTCCTGCGTCTCACCAGGTTGAATGCCTGTGCGTTGTGTTGCTCCTCCTCCCACCAAACACTTCATCCTTGCTTGGTGGATCTTCAAGCCGTGGATGTTTTTGCAGACTTTGCCACACGTACACTGCTTACTCATAGTCATTTGTCCGTTGCCTGGGTCAGTTACCATTGTGTCCGTCCATCTGGGCTGCTCACCCCCCCTCTCTCAGGCGCCCCTGGGGACATCTTTCCATTAGGTTCATCGTAGCTTAGTTGGGCGTCCTCCCCTCAGAGGACCGTAGATTGGGTGGCCAGCCCGTTCTGCCCCGATTGCCGTCTCTCCAGTAGTCACCACACTATTCATGGTTTTCATCCAGACTTTCCTGGCTGTCACTGATGACTCAGGATTCTCACTGATAAAATACATCTGCTGATGCCTCTGGTCACATCATCAGTGATGTACCTGGAATCATTGGGTGTTTCGGGTCTTTCAACATCATACACTGATTCTACCTCAAACCCTACCCAGACCAGATTAGACCAGTGGACTCAACCAGACTCAAGTTTTGGCAGACGGGGTTCAGGTCTCCTGGGCTCCTTCAAAGAAAAACTCTTCCTGTTCTTCAGTCCTGGTCTTAATTATGACAGCATAAACTCCGCCCCTGTGATCCTTTCTGATGTCAATCACACTGATACTTGCTGAAAGAAAATTTTTTAGTGATGCAGTGATTCTGAACATTTTTTTTCATTTCATTGCCCTTAAATTTGCTCTGTATCATATATATGCTCTGTACCATGTCAACCTTTTTTTGTTGTGCTTGTGTTTGGTTTGCAGCCATGAAGAAAGCAGCAGTGATTGGACAGAGGTGCGTTCAGTTCACCTGAAAGTTTACACAGTGGTGAGATAAGAAAGACATAATTGCTATCCGGATTCCTGTGATGCTGCAACGAGATCAAAACTTTACCTTCCAGAGCGGAAAAACAAAGTGTGTTATTCATGCATACCTGAATGTGATAAATGTCTGTTCAGGAGTCAGACTGAGCTTTTCAAACTGACTCTATTCTGATCTGTGCTGCCATCTAGTGGCTGCACAGTTACTCTGCATTTAAAAACACTGCATGCTCAAAGGTGTGTGGACACATGGATGATACACCCACAGATGATGTATGGGGTTCATCTGCTCTTTTGACAGCCTCCACTCTGCTTTTTGCAGCCTTGAAATTTTAAAATGTTGCTGCACAGATTTTTTAATCATCAGGAAGCTACGGTGGTCCTGAGGGCTCAACGCTGCAACTCAGGAGACCACTGGAGAATTTTCATTTGACATTACATGTGAGGAGTTTAGAAAAAATGGTTTTGAAACTCTGTGGTGAGGTCTCATTTGTCTGCTTAAATATTTCCTGAATATTTTTCTATTTTCAATGTTTCTTTACTTTTAAAATATGAATGTCCTTTCGGTGATTCTCTGAATGTTTTGCGCTGCTTAATTTTCTTGATTGTTATTGCTATCACTCACCCGGCACAAATGCCATTATTGCCACAAGTGTACGATAGCAAATGCACTTGCCCCAGGTCTGTGTGCTGAGGGGCGGGTCTAATAATAAAGGTGTAATGAAGGTGTGTCCCGGCACATTTGCTATTGTACACCCGCTGCACTAGAGTCAAAACCAGCCAAAACCTGGTCTAAACGGAGGCACAAGCATCAAACAGCCTCAGTAGTGTAAAATATTTAAGTGTGCTTTGGACATATTTAGTTAAGTTAGTAAAGTGAACTTTGAAAGTATTTTCGATCACAAAGTATCAATTTTGAAGTAAACAGCGTGCGTATCTCACGTTTGGCCAAGACACACAAACACCTTACATTTATGTGAGCCCCCCTTACGTTAATAACAAATTAGGAATAATTGTAATCATAATGCCAAATTAATCTCAGTGGACAGGACAGGATCACAACTGTTGGATCTACTTTAAAAGATCGGACAATGAAACGGTTGAACGATCACCAGGCTGATCTGAACTTCATCCAAACCCTCAACAGCAGTTTATGAACCCCTTCACTGATGAAACCAAACAGTTTAGCCTGCTGTCTGAATCCTTCCGGAGACCCATAAGCCTGTGAAACCCCTCTCTTAACTCTGTTTACCCCTCTGAGACCCTCATGCCCCCACCGATCATTCTGCAAACCCCTCAGCAGCCTTTCATACCACCATGAACACTTGGTTTTACCTCCAGTCAAAACTGTGGCATCATCTGCATCCTGTATCCTTCCATCAGCCCATCAAACCCCATGTTGGCCCTTTAAAGCCCCAAACCTCCCTTTCACCCCTCTTTTTACCTTCTTCAGTCCTCTAATCCAACAGGCAGGTGAGGAAACACTGCTGACACAGAAAGACAGAGAGACTTGATGGATATTCAGTCTTTCGAGTTTAATCTGAAATGATGTGAGTGCAGATTTTATAACAAAGCAGTTTTTCTGTCACAGTGTTTGATTTCTGTTTGAATCACTGTCCCTTTTTTTTCTCTTAATGCAGTGTGGCATTAACTGTCTATGGGAGATCTGGAAACTGAACCCTGAGCTGCCGTTGTTTAGGTTAGTTGCATGGCTTCATCCTCAGTGAAACTCTGAGTTATTTCAACTCTGACACGAGAATCTGTCCTGACAGACCAGACTCTGTTTGCTCTGTTTGTTCTCTCTGCGAGCTTTGGACAGATTTTTTGAAAAACTCATGGCATTCATTAACTTCATCCAGACTTCCAGTGGAGGGCTCCATTTTTTTTACAAGACTAAAGAGCTTTACACAAACATACATGTAGCTTGAGAAAGTATGCAAGTTTTTGTTGTCTTACATTTTTTACAAACACAGCGACAAATTACGGCAAAAGTATTCCTTCAATTTTTACCCCAGGAGAGTTTGAAAATTTTGAATTTTACTCACTTCATGTTGGTAAATCCCTGGGAGGTGATGTCCTGCTTACTGACCAGACATCTTAATTTTTATATCTCATTAGAGAGCAGCCAAATCTTTAGGTTTTGTTTCCCAATCCATGTAAAAAGTTATTTTCAGTGCAAATTCAGTTTGGATTAGAGAAAAAGTTATATTCGCAGGTTGCTAACCAGGTCCTTGACCCAAAGAATTGTGTTTTAAATTAACTGATTTAACTTTTTTGCGGTTTACTTTGTTATGTTTGTGACATTCAGTGCAACTTTAAGATAAAAAACAGTTAGAAGTGAGTCAGATATTTGCTGAACGATCGATGGCAACAGATGCAACATCATGTTTCTGGCTGGTGATAGCCATTAGCTCTCGAGCTACTTTGCTAGCACCACCATTTTTGCAGAAACATCTCCATAAGCTTCCTTCGCTTATTATGGAAAATGAGAGACTTTTTAGAACGCTTACTCTGTTGTTTTTAAAATCGGTGGCAGAAACTCTGACAGTGATCACGGTGGTCCTCGGGTTAACAGAGCTGTGTTCAGATGTGGTGGAAGCTTCTTTCCAACAATACGTCCGCGTTACATACGTATACCTTAATACTACATACTATCAAATAACACAAATGAGATACAATGACTTACAAAAAATAAATGTTTGCAATATTTTCTACAGTTAAAGCTGGAAGGACAAAAATGCTGCAAGCAATGCGGCACTTCTGCTTCCGAATGCAACCTTCCTGCAGCCACACCTCCTCCCTGTCTCCTGCTTTCCCTCTCTCGATCTCTCTCTCTTTCTCTTAAAAGGCAGTAATTACGAAAAAAAAAGTAAAGCGGAAGTGGTCATGTATTAAACACTGACGCTTCCTGTAAAAGTGCAGAGGTTAAAGGTCTGGGGTCAGGGGTCTCCTCAGTATCCCTTCATAGCAATGGAAGTTGAACCGTCTTGGTGTCGAACCTGATGGATCATCAAAAGGGAAAGCAGCAGGCCCAGCAGCTACACAGACAGGTAGTCAGTTAGACAGGCAGACAGACAGACAGGTAGACAAATGACAGGTGACAGGTACAGCAGAAAAATCCAGACTCTTTGAATACAAACCAGAAGAAAGAAACTTCACACAAGCAGCCAAACCTCGGATCGAGCAGCGTCTGTTTTTTTATTATTTCACTTTACTGCCTGAATTCTGTAAGTTTAATAGCTGAATAAGTTGTTACTCTTTAAGTGGAGTTGAGAGGACAAACTGTTTGCACGTAAAATACGGTTAAAATGGGTTCTGCTGCTTCCGGAAACGTTTTTGACTGTTTTTACTGAAATCCTTCATGTTTCTAATTATAAAAACACTGGAATGTAGGAAAACTCCTGGATAATTTACTTCAAGGTTCATGCTTTTCCAATCAGATTCAAATTATTTCTGCTGAAAGATGAACCAAAGTGTGTTCAAGGTTGTAGATTTTATCTATTCTGTCTATTAGCTCATTAAGCTATCAAAAAACATCCGCTGCACAAAGAAAATTCGTTGAGATTGAAATTAACCAAACACAAACCTGACCTGAGCTGGACTCTTAATGCAAGATAAAGGCCTGAAAACTTAACAAACTGTTATATTTTTTTAAAACTTTGCTGAAGTTTGAAGCCAGTGTTTCTGTTATCATGAAAACTAACATTCATCAGAATTTAATGGTGTATTGGTCCTTTAAGATCAAAAGTCTCATCCTGAGGGGAAAAAAACTTTTCTATCCCAAACATTTCCAACTTATCTGTGTCCACAACGTTTGGATGTGTGGATATTCTTTGACTTAATGTTTTGAAGGACAACACAGTAACAGAATAAGACAGGAAACATAAGAGTAGAAAAACAGCTGATCTTACTGCAGTGACGGCAAATCCAAAGTACAAGCCAATGGCGATCCTGAAGACTAAGTCGATCGACATTAAAATGTTTTTGCAGGGCTGCAGAAGAGCCAGAGAAAAGGTGATTATCCAGAAAGATCACTGATTATTAAATCTGATGGTGTTCTGATGGATTTATTGACTCAATACCTGTGCATAGATTTTATGTGGGCCCCTGATTTCCTGCAGGAAAACAAGAACAAATAATGATCATCAAGATGAGAAAAGAAAACCAGTTCACTGACTATCTGCTTCAGATTCTTGGAAAAATAAAGATCTTACTATTTTAAAAGGAATTAACTAAATCGACTCTAAAGGTATCTGGTTGCTTCATACGAGTGTTTGTGCTGAAGCATCTGAATCCACTTTCATGATGTCAGAATGTCGAGTCCAACGACTTCACTCACTTTCCAAAACCCATATTAAGAAAATTAGACCTCTTCAACAAGAGTGAGGTTTTAATTTGTCTCACAAGTTCTCTTTTTCATTTGTTGTCCAGTTCTGTCATTTTTAACTTTCAAATGCTTCAAATTATGTGCAGAGTGATGGACCAACTTTTCACAGCAATACTGTGAATTTCAGGTTCTTACTTTGAAAATTTCAACACTGAGACGTTTACAAAACCTCATATCGAACCACACACACAGAAATCTGCACCAGAGCCACAACAAAGTGTTTCAGGGATTTTAGGAACTTTAGGATTCAGTATTTTGTACAAGGACATTTATGAGCATTTAACCACCAAATGGTAATAAACAGGTGATTCCCACGTAAAATCTGCACCACAGCTCCTAAAACCATTCAAAAACTTCATCTTTTAGGAATATTTTCTATCAAAAGGTGTTTTTTGCGCATAAACTCCAGTTTTCCTGTGTGATGATGCTCTCTTAACCCCCATATTATTTCTGAGAAACTGACCCAAGGTTTGGATGTGCATTCAGATTCTTCGTACTCTCGGTATCTCCCTCCGTAGCACTCACAGGAGTTGGGAATGTTGTCACCCCAGTCACTGGCGCTCACCACTCCACAGCACCGAGCCTGCAGATACATGAGGACCACAGAGTAAACAGCTGGATATGTTGCTGCAGCTGCAGCAATACAATACAGTTCAGTCAAATAAATAAGATAATTCAATTCATTACACATTAAAGCTCAGCTAAAGATTATTCCTGAAGGTTTTAAATTTTGAATTTCTCTGGTTTATATTTGAACTACGGATTGAAAACGTGGTCTAAATTTTCTGCATGGTTGAGGTTCATTGCTTTTAGTAGCATGTTGGAAGAAACAGCAGCTGTTCATGTGACTGTGATGTAAATTATTAATGGAAACCCGGGTGTAAAAAAACTATGACGGAGGTTTTCTGTATTTATTCAACCCACAAGAAACTGCACTGAGCCCTGAGAGTACACGACATGATGGAATTATATCTGATGATTGTAACTAAAACTGGAGGTTAAAGGAGAACATTACGCCTTGCTGAA
>JAPZDZ010042531.1:0-11360 GCA_029783805.1 Acanthurus tennentii
TATAAAAAGCTGCATTAGATCACTAGACAGGACTTGTGTTTTTCAAATGCTGTTTATATTATCAATGTGTTTTGATGCGTGATAGAAAATAAAGATGTGAATAAATGAAAGTGAGGATTGAATTGTGATTTATTTGTAAATTAGCCGTTATTAAAAGCTGTGCTGTGTAACTAAAAAAAAACTGGTCGTGTCTATTTTTAACAAAGCTGTAAAAAAAAAAAATATCTAAAATGAGTTCAAAATTGACGCGGAAAAGACGTGGAAATCGCCAGCGTCTTTTTTTCGGACTTCAAAATGTTCGAAATGTTTTTGTTGCATGCAGAAAAAAAATTGTTTTGTCTGTAGTTCACTTATTTCGTGAATGCAACACACCATAGTTTTTTTATACACAGAATAAAGGTTAAAAAAGAGAGAGGGAGATATGCAGTGTTATCTTCATTTTAAATGTCAAAAGGGTTTTGCGGCTCTCGGTGTTTTCTTTTCTGTGAGAAACAGGTCCAAATGGCTCTTCGAGTGTCGCGGGTTGCCGACCCGTGGCTTAATAGAAGTGGGGTTCTGATGATTTTACACTAGGGGGCATTGTCTTGCTTTGGCTCTAACTCTTTTAAGCAGCGACTGAGTTTTACCTAGAAACAGGAGAAAATGAACAAAGACAGACTTACAGATTCTTGTAGAAAAGGACAAACATAAACACAGGACGTCACATTGCAAGAAACTGTTGGAAACAAAAGAGACTGAGTTTTGTTTCACCCACCACGACAAATGCAAAAAGATCACTTTTTTACACTGGAAAACAGCTTTTGAAGCCTGCCGATTGGATGGACTCATGCAGCTCCAGAGCAAAGTCAGCAATGTGCTTAGTGAGAAGACTGACCATGAGGAAAACCACAAGGATGACTTGGCAAAGGTCTTAAGGTCATTTCAGCTCTCTTAACCAGGAGGTAATTATCAACACAACCTTGTGGCTGCATCCTCAAAATAATGAATCTTTCCACCCTTCCACCTCAACACAACTCGATATTGCAGTCCCCTTTTATCTAACCTCTGAGATTTTGTCTCTAATGCTCTGTAAAGTCTTTGTAATGTCTGAGAAAAAATAAAACTTGTTTTTTTACTTTTTGAACAAAAAGATCTGAGTTTTTTGGCTCTGAGTTGTACTTTTTCTCAGTCACTTAACCACAAAAGTCTTCCCAGAGTGTTACAGTCATGGAAAATGTTTTAATACTGTGGATATCCGATGCACACTCTTGATGGTAATGTTATCCATGCCTTTAAGTAATTTGCTCACAAGTTCTCTCCCAAACATTAATATCAAGTTCGGCAAAAGTTATCTAATAAATACAGTTCAAGTTCCCCTTGCCACATCATTACCCAAAGTTCCAGCTTCAGTGACTTTTAATGGAGTGTGTCAGTAAACATATACCTCACCTATGTTAATAAATGAATAGTTTCACTGCCTTTTAACTTACCTATTTGCTAAATACCTGCACTTGCACACTCCTTGCTAATAAAATAATAACTGGTATGGGACAGCATGTCAATTGCCAACCAGAATGACTTTCAGTTCAATGCAGATTTAGCAGCAAAGAAAAATCAAATAAGAGAATTATGATGTACCCATTGTGTTCTCATCCATTTTATACACCAGCTGAGTTTACTAATGAGTAGTAGAGAATGTAATTGTTGGACCTGTTGTTACAAATACGGATAATATTTTATTTTTCTGATGTTTGAGAAATGCTTGACTTTTAAATGAAAGACTGATAGCCCTAGCATAGCAACCAGTGCTATACTGCCTGTTGACAATGGGTAAACCACTGGCTGCTTGTTTAACCACACATCTTTTCTACTTTCTATGTATTAAATACTGTTGGAGTGTACTGTATATAACTTTTTTAGTTGCTAAAAGGCATCATCGACAGAATACTGCAGTAATTGAAAATAATGTAATGAATTATATAACAAATTACTTTTATTGCTGAGTAGTTAGAAATGCAATGACCTAGATGAGAATTATGTAATAAGTAATTATCAATTTTAAAGAAACTCTCCACAAGCTGGTCAAAACAAAAACAAGCAACATGTAAAAAAGAAAAAAAAAATTGCAATGGCCCAAGCTGTCCTGGAAGCCTCCTGGTTTTTGAGGGTGAGTTGGGTGTGGAAAACCCGGTTTTTCAAGTGATAGTCTCACTCAAATTTCGTCACTTGGTGTTGCAGCTGTCCCATGATGATGCAGGACACATGGGGTTTAGAAAGACATAGTACTGCATTCTGTGTTACTTCTTTTGGCCTAAATTAAAGAAGGATGTGTCTCAGTTTATCAAAACGAGCCACATGTGTCAAATAACTAGTAAGCCTGATCAGATTATCAAACAGGCATCATTGCATCCCATCCCTACTATCAGTGAACCAGTTGAACATATCATTGATTGTGTTGGTCCTCTGCCTCCAGCTAAATCAGGAGCTAAATATTTTTTGACTGTTATGTCAGGCCACTAGGTATCCAGTTGCCTATCCTCTGCAGTCAACAACAACCAGGTTTAAATTCGAAGTAAACACGAGAAACTTGTGCTACAGAAAATGGACCAGACTCAGTGAATAATTTCCTAAACTTAACAACCTTGCGACCTGCCCTACGTATCCTAAGGATGAGTGAACAAATCAATATCACCTTAGGTCCTGTACATGCAGACTCGAAGAGATATTGTCACATGATGAATTAGTCTGTAAAATTTCAATCTATGACACTACACTACTACTCTACTTCTTCAGTATATACTTAGGTCCTGTACATGCAGGCTCTAAGTATTTTACACAAAAATTCTAATACTGTATCAGCGCCCAATGAAGAACCTCCTAATCCCTATGATAACTATTAACTTAACTATATAGACCAGTGAGCAGTGATAACTAACATGTCTTTGGGGTCATCAGGTGGGAACCTCCTTTCACCAGTGTTTCGTCTAGTTGGTACCACGACACCTCCAGGAGGCTAGACAGTGATCACTGGCCTCCAAGAGTCACTCCCCATAATGCCAGCTATCGCGGCTCCTCACACCAAGACAACTATCTCTTCTCACTTTGCCTCCACTACCACAAACAGCACTATGATCAATTACACTAGCAGATTCAACAAATAAACTCACCTAAGCAGTCCTACAGTCACAGACAATACCAGCCAGTGCAAGACCATACAGGCCAACTCACCTGGAAGAGGCTCACACAGGCCACACCCTCCACTTAAATACACTTCCTCTTCCCGAATTTCTTCCTTGTTTTCCCCAAAAATCTGTCTGGCCTAAGTGCTCCCCCTGCTGGGCCCCCAGCTAATATTACTTCTTCTAATCCAAATCCACTGACTGGATCTTACTGCCTCATCCAACATTTTCTTCACTGTTTTCCTCACACTCTGTCCACTTCCTCCCAACTCCCTCAACAAAGAGACAACAGACCTTGCTACAAATCCTCTACACCCAACTTCCACTGGGCAAATCTTAACTCTCCATCCTTGCTGCTCCGCTTCTGCCCCTAACTCTACATACCTAAGCTTTTTCCTTTCATATGCTTTTACTACTAAATCCTCCCAAGGAACAGTCAGCTCTATGAAATAGACTCTCATTTTATTCCTAGACCACAAGACTATATCAGGGCTCAGATTTGTACGGGCTATTTCCTGGGGAACAAAAAGCTTTCCTCTTAAATCTACCTGCATCTCCCAATCACAAGCATCCTCTAAGCTGCCTTGCCTCCTTGTTGTCTTATTAACTTTCTTTCTCTTGAACAAACTGGATTGCTACTCTCTTTGTCTTAGACCCTCCCAAATTTTCCTGCCTTCGTATATCTTCAATTCCTGCAGCTAAGCTTCTTAATACTTGGTTATGTCGCCACATATACCGGCCTTGTGACAGACTAACCTTACAGCCTGACAAAATGTGCCTTAGAGTTGCGGTACCTGAACATAACGAGCATAGCGGGTCTCCATTTGCCCAGAGTTTTAGGTTCTGGGGAGTTGGCAATACATCATATGTTGCCCCTATCAGAAATCTAATACTACTGTCACTGGGTAAAACCCAAGTTTTAAATTGACTCTGTTCTGATAGGGAGCTCTCTGTTCAAAACAGCAGACAGACAAGGTTAAGGTGTGCAACAAGATAAAATTTATTAAAAGCCAGCCACTTGATTAAAACACAACTTAAAAAGGGCCCCAGCTAAAAGTCTCTTGTCCCTACAATAAAACCAGCATCCAAGTCTTCTTTCTTGGGGTCCCAGAAGAGGCAGAGCCTAGGAGATGGTCGGTGCAGAGCCTGAGTACAGAAAGTCTTGTTAAGGATTGGGTTCTGTTTGTTCGGCAGCTTCAAGATGTTATAGACTACTCAAATAAAAGGCTAGAAGTCCATGCACTGGGTCATTAAGTTATAATAAAAACACAGCAAAGTAAGACAAAGCAAAACTTGAATTTAAAAACACAAAATAAATGACCCAGGCTAGTAATTCTGGGGGATAACAGTTCTAAAACGTAGTCTTCTCTTCGTAACAGATGACTTTAAAATCAGGCAAAATTGATTTTGCGAAGTAAACACAAGAAACTTGTGCTACAGAAAATGGAAGCGTGCTTCACCTCTCCACGTGTCTCAGTGCGCCTACTCTCCGCGTCTCTCTCTTTTCCTCACTCCCTTGCTGGAGACGCTCCCGCTGCTGTCCCTGTCGGCCTCCCTCGCTGGTGCGCCTCCAGATTCTCCTCACGGGGCTACGTGTCGTCGGCCCCCTTCGTTGCCACTGCTGCTGCTGCTTCACCCTCTCGTCCTCTCACTATGGTACTCTTCGTCTGTCTCTCTGGCTCACTCCTTGTGGTTTCTCATCTAGCGTCTTCTCACTCAGCTTCCCTCTTGCACACCTGTGTTCAATTGCCCCACGATCCCCCAGAGAGAAACCCCACAACCCTTAGGTGGGCGCAGCAAGCGTGCTCTCCCAGTGCCGACAGGTGTTCCAAATCAGAAATTAAGATTGTGCACCCAGGAGAAAGGGGAAGAGAATAGACTTGTGCAGAAACAAAAAAACAAAGGCTCTATCACACACCCTGTGACACTACTTTCCTCCATACTCCACAGCTCTTTCCAGCTAAGATATTTCTTAGTTCAACCACTGTCCCTGTTAAGCCTGAGCCGCTGCCTTTGTACCCTTAATATTTCCTCCTGTCTATGAACCTGCTCCACAACTAGCTTTCTCTTCTCTTTGGGACATGCTCTATTCCACACCGGTTTGCCTGGGCCAAGTCCCAAGCCTCCCCGGCCTATTTGAACATTACCCACAATATCTCTATGCCTAAGCGTTGCTTCTGCCTCTTGCACTACCATTCTTGGATTCCATTTCCTCCCTTGGTTGGATTTGGAGCCATCTTACTAATTACCACATCTTTACTCCCAGATAACAGGAGCTCTGTCCTAACCTTAGTACATTTAAACTCCTCTACTAGACTAGATACTGGGAGCTGGAGTATGCCTTTCCCATACAGTGCCACAGTACTTAAACATCTAGGAACACCTAGGAACACCACTTCCTAATGTAAAAGCTAACTAATCTTTCCATTTTCTCTGCAGCAGACAATGGAATCTTGTGTACAGACAGTGGCCACATCAACCTGGGAAATAATCCAAACTGCAGCCTCAACTTTCCTGGAAGCCCTGATTTATCTATTCTATCCATTCCTTCAGCAACATCCTTCCGAAACTGCACTACCTGTTCTCCATCATTCAAGTCTGCCTTGTACCACCTTCCTAGACTCTGTTCTGATTTTTCCCTAATTATTGGAATTTCCTCTTTGTCTATTACAAACTTCCTATCACTTAACTTCCCTCTACTGATTGAGATACTTCTAGACTTACTAGGCTTGATTTTCATACTAGCCCGCTTTAAGTTTTCATTAAGTCTCTGAAGTACTCTTTTCATACATGGCACCGTTGTAGTTATCAATGTCATGTCATCCTTGTAGGCCCTAATTGGTGTAAGACGCATCCCATCCTGCTGTCTCTTTCCACCTATAACCTACTTAGAAGCTCTAATAATTACCTCCATCGCCATTGTGAATGCTAATGGAGAAATCGTACACCCTGCCATAATGCCTATTTCTAGCCTCTGCCAACCTGTTGTGAAACCTGCTGTACTTAAGCACAGTCCAATATCTTGGAAATATGCTCTTACTAAGTTAACAACTACTCAAGGCACTCTAAAATAATTGAACGCCTCCCAAATAAGGCTATGTGGCACTGAACCAAATGCATTTGCTTAATCCAAAAATATTACATTCAAGTCTCTTTTCTCAATCTTGGCTGTATGATTTTGATGCCAAATCATACTTGTGTACTCTAAACACCCTGCAAAACCTGGTATTCCTGCCTTCTGTACTGCAGTATCTATTAAGCTATTCCTTTCCAAATAACTAGCTAATCTCTCTGCAACTACACTTAAGAAAATCTTCCCCTCTACTTTTCGGAGAGAGATCATCCGGAACTGACTCAGTCTGAGGACTCCTTCTCCTTTGGAATAAGAATGCCTCCTGTCCTACGCCATGCTCTGGGAATAAACTATTTCTCCCAAACCATTCTTAACTGCCACCATACAAATTTTAGGATATCAGATGTGCTTTTACAAACCTGGTAGGGGACTCTATTTGGCCCTGGGGCCAAAGATGCCTCTGCATGCCTGACTACCTCCTCAACCTCCTTCCACCTGGGTGGTCTAACATCGTTTTTATGAAGTCAAAGCACTCTCTCAATTTACTGTCATCTTTGGCATTTCCAGAGTTGTTCAGAGGGACTGAGGCTCTAACTTTTCCTCCCATATGTTTGCATACCGTACGAAACAAGGCAAAGACTAGGAGGGGGCTTGCCATGGTTGATGTTGGCTGCCAGGGAGGTGGCCCAGGAGAGCACGGGGTTTAGCCCTAATGATCTGGTGTTTGCACATTCTGTACAGACCCTTAGCAGTGTTCAGAGATGATTTTAAGGACAGTGATTCTCCCAAAAATCTGGTGGGGTATGTGAATGGGTTTAGACATAGATTGTATGTGGCAGGTAACTTGGCAAAGGAAAATGTAGCTTCAGCTCAGAAGAAAATGAAACAGGTATATCATAGAGAGGCTGCACTGATTTTCACAAGGTTAATGGTGTTATCAAGGCAGATGCATTTCCACTTCCGTGGATGGATGACTGCATCGACAGGGTTGGATCTGCAAAGTTTGTGAGTAAATTTGATCTGCTCAAGGGATATTGGCAAGTACCACTGTCAAAAAGAGCACAAGAAATTTCTGCGTTTGTAACGCCATCAGGTCCTTGTCCATATAAGGCAATGCCTTTTGGTTTATGCAATGGACCAGCAACGTTTCAGTGTCTAATGAATATGGTGCTTGGTGATTTAGATGGTTGTGTTGTCTATTTAGATGATGTTGTTGTCTACAGTGACAGTTTGGATGGCCACCTTTTGTGTATTGGTTCACTGTTTGAGTGTTTGACTGCTGCACAACTAACCATTAACTTGGCCAAGTGTGATTTTGCTCATGTCACAGAAATGTATCGGTCATGGTGTGGGTCAGGTCCAGTCTGCTTAGTGCATGCAAAAGTGAAGGCTGTGGAGCAATTTCCGGTACCAACCACTAAAAAAGAGCCTATGAGGTTTCTTGGTGTGGTAGGTTATTACCCCAGATATTGCAAGAACTTTTTCCCTGTTGTTGCACCACTTAACCACTTGTTTAAAGTGAATGCTAAATAAGTGTGGTCTCCTGTTTATCAGCAGGCTTTTCTGAATATGTTGTGCTCTGGTGCTGGCTGCTTCCTGTTTTCAGAGGCCTTTTAAAACTGCAGGTGGATGCCAGTCATGTGGGGGCAGGTGCATTATTGCTGCTATTCTGTAATTAAAAAGGGGACTTTGGCATTGGTTTGAGCATTGTGTCATTTTGATGTGTATGTGGGTTCCGTTTTGCCACTGGATGTCTTTACAGACCATAACCCACTCACATTTTTGAGTTCCTTGAAGTGTCCTAATCAGAGTCTCTATTGTTGCAGTCTTATTGTATTGTGATACACCACATTGAGAAGTTGGACAATGTGATAGCAGACGCGCTGTCACATGCGCCTGTTTAGAGTGTTGTTTTGAACCTGTGTTGGTTTAACTTGTTCTCTTTCTTGTGCAGTGTACAAACAGGGTCCTGGTGCTGAGGTTGAGGGAGGGAGAACTGGCAGGTTGTATAGGTGTATATTTAAGTTATATAGATTGGCCGTAGTTCTAGTGGAGACCACGTTTTTATGCGGGGGGTGGTGACGACCCCACACATATGCTGTTCTGGTGGTGTCTCGTGCTGATATTTGTCGTTGTTATTGCAGGTCCCTGTAGGAGTGGCTTCCTGATTACCATTGGGAATACATGGCCCGCTGTTCCCAGTGTTAGAAAATCTGTCCCAGCGTGTCAATTCATGAGAGTCAAAGCTAGGAGACTCCAATGGTGTATGCCACACTCCCCACTCTTGGATTTATTTTCTAATTTCTTCCACCCATCATTCCACACCATTCTTCAAAACATGCATATATGCTGTCATCACTGATTTAATGAGACAAATAATTTAATCATTTGTGTCAATTGTGTTAGTTTATGCCAGTTATTCGTTAGTCAGAAACATAGCTAGCTTGGCCTCTGACTTTCAGCCCACTGATTCACAAAGCATTAGTCTTTAGTATATAGGCCTGTCATATATTAAGTCCCTTGTTTTCTTTTTGTCTCTTCCTCTGACAATGTCTTCTTGTTCTCTTTGTTGCCTTTGCCATACTAAGACTAGTGAGCTAGCTAGCTTCTTTTAGCTAAGCAACAGGTGTTGATGTTGATGTGTGATGTGTTGCTGTAGAGCAATAGTGTATGTTATGAGAGGGTGTCAGGTAGGAAACCAAAGTTCTATAGTCCAGTACCAGGCTAGACGGGCATGCTGTGTCAGTGGCAAGGGCGCTGTTCTCCCTGTTACATATCAATGAAATGTGAAAACTGAAACTTTAACTTTAATTTTAAGGTAGAAAAACTAAATAGTGAGGCTTTAACAGAGGACTTGACAGGCTGAAAGTGAATCAGTGGAGCTTCCCACTTACTCATTACATGGTGCTTTAATTGCAGCAAGGAGCATTAACCAACTTGATGCTCCACTAAAGCTGTTCTGGAAACTTTCATACTGAAATATGTGTTTATTATTATCTTTAGTAAAGCTGACATAGATTAAAAAAATCTTCTTAGTATTTATAACTAGCTTTATAACTTTGAAATTGTAGATGTTATTGTTTTCTTACCTTCTTTCTTCCCTAATCTTCCTTCTCTTTAACTGCTTCTCACTACCAGAATCTCCAGTTTTTCAATATTTTTAAATAAACACTCTTCTGTGGTTAGTAGAGTTAGTTGTAGTACCCCTCCTCACTGACAATTAAACCATCCCAGTCCTCTTTTGTCCCTCCTTGTATGAACTTCTCTTCAACATTTATGGTTTAGGGTGTCATATACTGTGGAGATAGTAAGGTCCCTTGAAGAAAACATATATTATTGATCTTAAGATCTAATAGTTTTTTTTGTTATAAAACACAATGTGTCTGTAAAAACATATTAACCTCAACCCTTCCCTTTAATCCATGCTTAATAAATAGGTTTTACCTCCACATGGTCAGCTGACCTGGCACTCCATGTGGGCCAAGAGCCTCCTCTCATAAAGAGATGATCTGCAGAGCTGCGGCAATTAACTTCAGCATACTGACTGATACAGCAGTACTTATGTGACATGGCAGGTTGGTAGATTTGATGCGTGTGTGTGCTGTATGTACGCTAACCAGCTGTAGTCATAATCGCTGGTGCAGAGAATGCCATGTACCCAAAGCAGATCATCCACTTTTTTTCCTGAATTGCCTCGGACCACTGCACATACACATCAGTGTCTCTCACCTCGGCCCAATCTGCTTGCTCATAGATTAGGATGATTTTACATAAATAAAAGTATCTTGTCTAGACTTTAGAAAACTTTTACAAATCTTAAACTTATGTCACAATACGAATTATAATAACTGGTATGTTTTCCAATTGATCGTCCTGTCGATACAGGTTTCTGTTTCATAATAGTGTTTTATCAGAAAATCCTTTTAGATGTGAAAATATTGTGGTCCTCATCTCACTGATATTGAAGAATCTTATTTGGTCTTTCAAGCTAGTCTTAAAGCAAATAGGAAAGTACTCTGAAATGCCAGAGTGGTCTTTTATACTTATTGTGAAAAACAAAAAAAAAAACAGGTTTCTTTTCAGCACTATTGCCAAGCTAATGAAGTAATAACTTTACTGAACCCTGCATTTCTAGAAACATTGAATCAAAGACATCAACTTTTAAATAATAAAATTCTAATTACCAGAGACAAAATTCATCACTGCTTGCCCTTAACTGTTACAATTTATCTTCAAACACATGAGCCTTAGTGTAGGAGCCTAGATACAGTTCTTTGATTTTTAGTTAAAAAAGGTTAATAAATAATTTAAGTTAATTTAAATACAGTTAAAATTCACAGTAATGTAAGTTAATTGATTTGGAAGGGATTAAAAGGCCTATTTATAGGTATTTTCAGTTCATTTTTATAATACTGTCATTAGTTTTTCATTTAAAATGCATCTGGATTGTTTATAATGGATAAGGATATAGTTTATGTAATATTCGTAGTGGATGGGAGGAGATGGCAGTTTTGTGTTTGTGATGCTGCGCACCTTTAATTGCTTTTAATTGAGGCTCCAGTGAGTCTGGCAGTCGGGCAAAGTTAGAGTGGAGCCACACGGTTTTTTGACCTCGCTACTTTGTTAATGTTTTTGGATATAATGGATGCATAATGCACAGTTTTGATATTTTTCTGTATCACTGTTATATTGTTTTGTTAAAATAAACTGTTTAAATTTTTACGAGCGGTCCTGTGGATATGATCCAATCTGGCCAAAACTTGTTGAGCATGTTAACTGTGTAATCCTGAACACATCCATATGCAAATATTTTGATAACAGTCAAAGCGCCACCTGCTGGCAACAGGAAGTGACATGTTTTACACTTGCAAGTGCTGCGCATAGAAGAATGAACTTATTTACATGAAACTTGGACTGAAATAGACTTAAGACTTTGATGAAGCTATGGTACAAAAATGGTGAGTTTTCATCAGAGCGTCTGCTTGCTGCGGCGCCGCCAAGTTTGATGTTTCGCCGTTAGCACTCAAAGTGTTATAACTTCACGGATTTTTTTCCAATCTGGACCATATTTCATGTGCTTGATAAGATTGTTGAGATGAATACATAGATGTATTAATATCTTACCATAG
>JAPZDZ010042532.1:0-10699 GCA_029783805.1 Acanthurus tennentii
TTTTGGGCTTTTATGCCTTTATTGATAGGACAGATGTGTGAAAGGGGGAGACAGAGAGAGAGGGGGTGACACGCGGACAGGGTCGGACGGATTCGATCTCGCGACCGCCACAATGAGGACGAAGCCTCGTACATGGGACGCCTGCGCTACCAATTGAGCTAAACCGGCACCGCACACACACAGACATTTGTGTACTTTTTTTTACATTCTTCTTTTAAGTGTGACTAGCAGGTTCCTCAATTTCCCCAGAAGGTGTGCTGCCATAAGTGGTTTCACATTGTTCACTGTCCTTACACTCTTGATGTTCTTCATACGTTGTGTTTATAACTGCTGCTCTCTTCTCATTGTCAGTTTTCACTGGCTCTTGATTTGTGTCCTCCATAGATTGCGCCACCAACAACAGATCTGTATCTGATATCTCTGTGAAATGTACAGCAAACACATTTAACATTAGTAATTTTACAACCAATTAATATCTGTAATAAAAAGATATAATCCTACCACTCAATAGTACCCTACCACTTCATACTGACAGCCTTGTAACTTTGTAAAACTTCTAGTCCTAACTTTGTACTTATTATTTATTGTTCCTTATTCTTAGTACAGCTTTTTTACATTTTGTCTTTGACTGTCCACTTAACTGCAACAAAATTTCCCTTTTGTGGGACTAATACACAAATCCATCCATCCACCCATCTTCTTCCGCTTATCCGGGGTCGGGTCGCAGGGGCAGCAGCCTAAGCAGGGAAGCCCAGACTTCCCTCACCCCAGCTACTTCGTCTAGCTCTTCTCGGGGGACCCCGAGACACAAACGTTACAAACACTCAGTGTTAGTCCACAATTACCAACACAAAAGTTGTTGTCATTACAACTTTTGTGTTGGTCATAAATATGTCTACCATTTGTAAGAACAACATATAGTTATTGTTGAATTAAAATATAAATGTAGCTGTTTTTATGTGAAAATATGGACTGTCTACATGCACTTCAACGTGGTTGAAATAAAGGGCATGCTAAAAAACAATGCTTTTGATGACATTCTCTTTGTATTGTACTGAATGTATGTAGACATAATAGATCAAAATTATATACACTTGCTTTTAGCACTACTTTCACAAAATAATCAGCAAATGAACCAAACCAAGACTAAGGAGGGAGAGAAGTAACACTAAACAGTAAGTGTAGCATGCAATGTAGTACACGCTTTTATAAATACTTGAACATTAAATTGTAATCACACTGTTACATACTATTAACATTTACACCTGAGCACTTGGGAAAAGGCCTACTATTAAATTGATGAGCATGTCTTAATTTGCACTACACATCAATATGACTGAGTGATGTCTGCAAAATAAAATACTCTATAGCAAAACATCTTACCATTTCGCTCTTCTTTTAGTCGGGCAATCTCTGCAACAAATTGTACCTTCTCCTGGGTTTCTTTTTTTAGCACATCACTCAGGTAGGCAGACCTTTTTCTTTCTGCTCGCAATAGCTGCTATTTCCTGACCATCACTCTGACTGCATCCCCAAAAGTCTGTACACACTCAGTCTGAAGTGCCTGGCGCGACAGGGTGAAGTTCATTAAGGCATACTGAAACACACATATAACAAGCAATATTCAATTATATGTTCATGTTTTTTTCTCTATAAAGACATGTATGTACACTGTAAAATGGGAGATTACTTACAAAAGTCTAGGAAATCAATTGCCTTGAAAAGCATAAGTAAGAACTACTAGTCTTAGGTTATATTTACTTGATTTCTACTTCTTAAGTTTACTTAAAATAAAGTTCTATTAACTTAATTTGATATTGCTGCTCTAACTCAGAAATGTCAAGTGAAGGTAATTTGTTCTTTGTAACTTACCATAACTCACATAAACCAAGTACATCTGACTTAACCACACAGCTGTACTTACTCAGTACACTCTAGGAAACCAATTGCCTTGTATAAATTCTGTAATAAAAGTCACATGGTTAATTGTTTATTGTATAATTATTGAAACATTGATAGGGATTTTTTTCCTTCCACAGTATGCGCACACATTCTGATTTCCCATTTCTTTCTACACAACAAACTCAGCAACAAATACGCATCCCTTTCCATGGTTGCACCCAGATTCCAACTCGGATATAGAATGAAATTTCCGCTCAACGACCGACCGTCCCACTGACTCAGCTACACCCGGAACTTCTGAAACAGTCCATGCTGTTTGCAGTTTGCGTATTTTTTTGTAATGTTATTTTTTTCTATTTTCCCACATTACAATAAAGTCCACACCCTATAAGTAATGTAATGAAAAAGCTTGTTCACATGCACAGAAAACCTTTCCTGAAACTGCGCTGAGCAATAGCACCATTGAGTTCTTTGTTTATTCCTGTAAAACACGTTCAGTTTACTCAAGTTAACCGACTTCTATACCTCTTTCTGCCTTTATGAAAACATTACTCACATTATCTGAGTTTAGTTAACAGTATAGTGCGATATAACTAACATATACTAATACTGATGTCACTTAAGTAAGAATTGGTGTTACCTCTTACAGTGCAAACCTCTATATGTTTATGTATACACAATGCACTACAGTTACCGTGAGGAGCTGCAGAGATTGCCGTGAAGCCATTATCTCAGCGTCGTCAATAACATCAAAGTTCTGGGGGTTTGCCATCTCCTGAAGAAAAAAGCATAAAAACAATTGTGCCCTTTAGTTTCATTAACGTTGAATGTTATGGCTACTAAGAATATAAACTGTTGCCAACAGCAACACTTATTGTGTCATTGTTAAATGCTTACCTTTATTGCGAAGCGAAAAATGGTGTCACGGTCTGAAGGCCACTGAGCTAAATGGTGCTGGTTTCGCTGTTGTTTTCGTCCTTATTGACGTTGCACATATGCGTCAGGCCCACCTCTTTGCCCGCCCATTTTTGTCACTTTACTGTCTGTTTACACAATGACGCAAAATGCCACTTCATTTACGCACACTGTTGTTAAGTGTACTTTTTCAAAGGACTTGTTGTCCATTTGCTAGATACTTTTATGCTTCTTCCTCACGTACGAAAACTAGGGTTTAAACACCCAATTCTGCATTAACCAACTGCACTGGAAAAGAAGTGCTAATTCGAGTACTACTTTCGTATTTAGCATATTGTTGTATGTTTTCTTTAACGCAAACACACAGCATGACCACTCAACACGTGCATTTGAGTCAATAATGTCCATAATTTGCACCTGTTATAGTATACTAGTATAAAACAGAATAACAGTGGCATTGCCAATTACAATGACAGTCAGTCATAAAAAAGCATTGTAACAGATGCGCTTTGTTGACATGCAGTTTTCATAATAGAGACACACCCACATGTGCGTCTGTGCAAAACTGTACCGCTTTTTCCTGTTTACCTAAAACGCAAATATGTTATGTCTTATGTCCTGTTTACATCAATCCACACAATCTTCGCATTCCGCTTGACAGCATTGCATGCAACTACGTTTAACAGGTCAGCAAAAGCCACTTTTAAAACGTAAAGCACGTCATTAATTTTAACAGCACATTACTTTGTAGAAATGTCACTGCTTTTGTCCATGTTACAACAAATAATTACACACAGTCGACAGAGCTCTTATATCCACTGTCTTTCATATACTGTTAGCTTACAGTACTCAAAAATTACTCCTCATCCTCACTGTAACGGCAGCTTAGCTGATCTTTATAGCTTATTATAGCTTTATTGCATAATGCCACAAAGTTTGTTATCTGTAACGCGTATAAAACATATGAGTCTGACCGAGCCAACTGCAAAGATTCACAGAAACATAACTCTGTTTTCTCATTATAGGGATCGCTCATACATTCATGCTGACAAACTGTTGATGTTTACGATTTTTTGCTCTGGTCTAATTGTCCATTTGCCTATTTGTTACATAGAATCAAACACTTTGATTTGCTATCACAGGGCTTTGTATTGCTTTTACCCAAACATATAACATTGTATGACCTACTGTTTGCACAATGTAGCCAAAGTATGGAATACAACAGCAGCATAGCTCTGTCGGTAGTGCAGGCGTCCAATATGTGCTCGCTTCAAAGACCAAATAGCTGCCGCGAGTTCAACTCCATCTCCAAATTGTTTACACAGTGATTCAAAATGCCATTTAATTCAGGTACATTGTTATCAAATTTACTTTTTCAAATGACTTGTTATACATTAACTAGATACTTTTATGCTTCTTCCACACGTACAAAAACTAGAGTTCATACACTTAATTCTGAATTAAGCAACTGCATTGAAAAAGAATCCGAGTACGACTTTCATATTTAACATATTGTTTAATGTTTTCGTTTACACAAACACACAGCATGACCACTCCACACGTGCATTTGAGTCGCTAGTGTCCGTAATTTGCACCTGTTGTTATAGTATACTAGTATAAAACAGAATAACAGTGGCTCTGTCGGTAGTGCAGCCGTCCAATATGCGCTGCCTTCAAAGACCAAACAGCTGACGAGTTCGACTCTAGTTCCGCATTTGCTGTGTGGTAGTCTGTCCCTACAACCAATTCAAAGTCAAAACATTTACACAAATATGTACATACAAATGAAAAGGTTTCACTGTATTACTTTCACATAGCATCAAAAACATGTGTTATTAATATACACACCTGACAAGACACACCAGTGACACCATGACTAGCTCATGTGGGTTATGCTTCTGACATTTTGAAGACAAAATCTCACACCAGTACCATAGGTTCTCCCTTTTCAAGGAACCTCAATGAATCTAAATGAAAATTCAGTTGTATGTCACCACTGTGAGCAACACATACACATCTCACCCTGCGTAAACTTCTTATGCTCACAGTTGACATGTCAGCCAGGCTACATGGATCACATTACGCACTCTAAATTTTAAGCACAACACTTTTAATTGCAAGTACTTTCAACAACGACAGTACGACAGGCCTTTACGTTATTTTCTTCATCATTTCTCCACACTCAGCTGAGTGAGCCGCAGGGTTACAACACATTAACAGATTTCAAGTACAAATTCAAAACAGGAACAAATCACATATACCTTATTGTGTGTAAGATTTGATCAAGTTTTTGTTACTTTTCTGGAGCTTTTCTACAATGAATTCCTTAATTTCTACCCCCCTCTGCTGATGCAGCACTGTGCTGGTCATGTGACCACCTCAGAGCAGGTCAGCACTTCCCTATACACACACAGTATAAAGCCTGAGAAGGAGCTGAAAGGGGGTTCAGGAGGTTTTCTGAAATGTTTTCCTTCTTTCTGTGCTCTCCTCTGCCCAACTCTGCCGGTCCTGTAACGGTCATGTCAAAAAGTGGCTGAAAGCAGCATCCTGCTGGCTGTGTACAGGCACACTAAGGAGGAATGACAGGCAGACGTCACAGGTTACAGTGGTGGAGGCGTCTGTGCTAGGACATACATAAGGACGCATTGCTTTATTCCTGTATATGTTTACATTTTGAATCAGTGTCAGGTAATAGTTGAATAGAGGGGGCTTTGATTTAGCACATGGATTAACTGGCTTCACTGCCTGATTTTTATTTTCAAGCAGTGAGTGCAGTTTGGTGTGGACCATGCGTAAGCGATTGGCCATGCCCGCAACGAGTTGCCACCAACTCTGAGGGGGCAGCGAGGTGCGAGGGCCCATCCAACTCTGCAACAGCTTTAATTATATTTGCTATCTTGTACTGTTTTTGAGTTATGCCTTACAAGGTTGATAATGTGTGTATATACTGGCCTGTTTAGACTGTCACATGACCAGAACAGAGCTCTGCAGCAGGAACAAGCGAGAAGACTGTGTGTGTGTGTGTGTGTATGTGTTTGTGTGTGTGGGAGGGGGGAAGGGAGAGGGCAAGCAGACAGAAAGAACAGAGAAGGAATACATTCAGAAAACCTCCTGAAAGTACCAAAAACTTGATCAAATCTTACACAAAATATCATATTTCAGAAGGTTTTTTCATCCTCTTTCCACTGACATAGGTTTGAAAGCTGTCAGACTTACACTTTAGACTGTAGAGGCCTGACTTTGAAAAGTCCTTCCTTTCCCATTGACTTGAATGGGACAAGACAGAGGTGCATGTGCAACTTTGAGGGCTTATAAAATCCAAACGCTTCGACACAGATAAAAAGTAGGACTGTCGTTTGGATCAGCACTGTGTCCTCTATCATCTATAAGCTTTTGAAGGTGCTGCCATTCATGGTTTTGGAGAAGAAAATGTTTGTTCTAAGTGAAATTTTTAGCATATTCTAATGCAAATAACTGAAAGCATGTTGATTTTAGCCTCGGGTTGTCAGTGCGTGATTTGTAGGTGTAGATAAGTACTACAATTAGGCTTTTGTCCCGTCTCTCTGTTACATTCCTGTGGGCCACAGTGGGCGCTTTTGTGTGCCGCGCTACAGAGCACATTTTTGGGGGTGAGGGGGTCTGTTTGTCCATTTTATAAAATTTTTCGCCAGTCCTGATGTGTATGCCAAATTTAGTGAGTTTTTGAGCATGTTCAGGGGGTCAAATTAAGGTTTAAAGTGACCTAATAATAATAATAAGAAAGAGAAAAAAGAAACGCAACAGATACAATCTGGCCTTGCACCGCCTTCGGGGGCCCTAATAATTAAAGCTGCAAGCGTTGGACGGGCCCTCGCATTCTGGCCCGTCGGCGTAGGTGTCCGTTGCATTAAAGTGTAGACAATTAATCAATTTCTAAGGTATTTTGGTTCAGTTTATGAAAAATAGAGCTTTTATTTTGAAAGACTTTGGTGCTTTTATTTTAAAAAAACAGAGGACGTGCCAGTAACCAGGTCAAAGTGTGATGGACATGAGTATTGGCAGCTGTGTGGTGATCAGACTTAAATGCAGGCTTACAAAGAAATGTACATGTATATCAATGGAGTAGTGGATCAAAACAACACTTGTTTGAAATTGGACTGTTGATCAAAGTTAGAGCTACAGAATTCATTCCAATTTTAAATGAGTCACAAGACTTTGATCTTAAGACAAATAATCATTTTTTAAAGGTATTTTGGGTCAATTTTGGAAAAAAATATGAGCTTTTATTTTCAAAGAGTTTGGTGCTTTTGTTTTGAAAAACAGAGGATGTGCCAGTGACCAGGTCAAACTTTGATGGACATGAATACTGGCAGCTGTGTAGTGATCAAACTTAAAAGCAGTCTTACAGAAAAATATATATGTAAATCAATGGAGAAATGGATCAAACCAACACCTGTATGAAATTGGACTGCTTGATCAAAGTTAGAGCTACAGAATTCACTCAAAAGTTCAAATTCATGAGAAAACTTTCATCTATACAAAATAATTAAATTTTTAAGGTACTTCAGTTCAATTTTGGAAAAATAAGAGCTTTTATTTTGAAAGAGTTCTGTGCTTTTATTTTGAAAAACAGAGGATGTGCCAGTGACCAGGTCAAAGTTTGATGGATATGAGATTTGGCAGCTGTGTAATGATCAGTTTTAAATGCAGGCTTTCAGAGAAAACTACAGATAAATCAATAGAGATTTCAGCGAAACCCACAATTGTTTGAAATTAGACTGCTTGATCAAAGTTAAAGGTACAGAGTTCACCTAAAATATTAAATGAGTCACGAGACTTTGATGTACAGAAAATTACTCAATTTTTTTAATGTGTTTTGGGTCATTTTTGAAAAAAGTAAGAGCTTTTATTTTGAAATAGTCAGTGCTTTTATTTTGAAAAACGGAGGATATGCCAGTGACTAAGTCAAAGTTTGATGGACATGAGTATTTGTAGCTGTGTAGTGATCAGATTTAAATGAAGGCCTACAGAGAAATGTTCAGGTAAATCAATGGAGATTTTAGTAGGGATGGTCGTTCAGTCACTCATAGCAGTCGGACTTTTACTTTAGACTGCAGGGGCCTCATTTTGACACAAGTCTCTTTTTTTCCCATTGACTTTAATGGGGAGACACTGACAAGGTTGTGTTGCAACTCCAACTTTGAGGGCTTATAAAATCCAAACGATTCAAGAAACAACGTAATCCCCCTAAACATCTGAGAAGCACTGTGTCCTCAGTCATCTATTAGCCTTTGTAGGCGCTACTATTTACACCCCTGTAGTTAATATTTTTTGTTCAAAGTGAAATTTTGGGTGTCAGTTTCATTTTGAAAGCAAATTGCAGATTTCCTGTTGATTTTAGGTCAGGGGTACCAGTGTGTGATTTTTAGGCCTTGAAAAGTTCTTCAAATCGGCTTTTGTTTGGTCTCTCTATGACATTCCTGTGGGCTGCAGTGGCTGTTTTAGTGTGCCTAGGTGGCACTAGAGAGCACATTTTGGCACTTTGGGGGTCAGTTTTTTTTCTATTTTATCAAATTTTACACCTGACCTAGTGTGCGTGCCAAATTTGGTGAGTTTCTGAGCATGTTCAGAGGGTCAAATTAAGCGTTTTGTGTACTTAATAATAATAAGAAGAAAGTGAGCAATAAAAATAGAGCCCTTCTCCCCTGTAGGGCTCAGGCTCTAATAAAGTAGTAATAAGAATAAAATCTTTAAAAATTTTATATATATATGTGTGTGTGTGTGTGTGTGTGTGTGTGTGTGTGTGTGTGTGTATATATATATATATATTAAAATATATATATGGTCACAACCATTTCAGTATCATAGCTTTTAATTAGTGCTTTAACTACAGTGTTTTACTCTTACTCTTGTTGAAAATGCATTCAGCACTACTAGATACTGCGTGTAGCTAGGTGTTTATTGATGCTGTTGATTTGTGATAACAATAAATCTTTAGTCAAATCTGTAGCTTAATATCACTGTGCAGCTGCCAATTTACTCTTTTTGCCCTGTTGCCTTTCCAGTGATTCCGAAGAAAGCCTTGAAGCAGCATTGGTATTATTGGTAAAAAGCATTCAAACCCGGCCAATTAAAAAGGGAGAGGGATTGAGATTCAGCTGTGTGCGCAGAACGAATGGCTCTGGCCTCTGTGTGACTCCTGAGAATACCTGAATAGACAGCGGGAGAGAGTGAGAAACCTTCTTTATGTATCTCTGAAAGCTCACTGATGGAAAAGTTTTGAGTGCTGCCAAATGCTGGCTGGGTTGGGTGAGTGGATGAGGGAGGGGGACACGGTGATTGAGCTATTATACTCCCAGAGTGCGATGCAGTTTTGATGAATGGGTCCGAAACAGTGGGGAGGAGAGGCATAGTTTTGTAAGGGTGGGTCGTGGGGGGGGGGGGGGGGTGGGGGGTGTTAGGAGTGGAGTTTGAAGGGGGTGGATTCAAAACGTAATGTACTAGTGCACATGCTTGCAGTACTGTGGTGAATTCCATGTGAAGTGAGAGGCAATCTAGGCTAGTGGCCTTGAGCTATTGATCTGTTCCTGGAAGCCCATCATTCACTCCTCTTACAGCCATCCTCCACCTTCCCCCATCACTCTCCACCAACACTCTCTGCACCCTTCTGTGGATAAGTTGAGGAGCTGTTAAGACATTCATTATTTCATTAAGGTGTTGGTATTTGGTCATTCTTAAACAAATATGTATAACATGAGCTGCCCCCTGGATGGAAAGAATCCCTGCAGACTGTTGGCCTCATTGACACCCGGTTAGGGCCACTGTAAATGTATATGGCAGTGTGGATCAGGGGTGTTTTTATACCAACCGTAAATAGTCTTGCTAGGTTTCATTCCTAGCAAACTAACCAGTAAACAAAGACAAATATCAAGAGTCTTTTTCTTTTTAATTATCTTTTATTTTCCTTTTATTGTCAGTTTTCAGAAGAAAAAAAAAATATTGGGTGTGAAAATTTCCTGGAATACAGGGGTACTCACAGATACAGAGAGGGGGTCTGTGCCTCTCCCCCGTCTCCTGATCCTCTGGTTTACATCACCCAAGGCTTTTACAGAATTTCTCTCTCCCAGTCAAGGTTCTTCACCCACCTGTACTTTCCCACATCCATCACAAGCAGCAAGGACCCAATGACCCCACACCCACACCCTCACCACACTCACCTAAGAGTTTGTGAAAGCTGTCATGCTGAAGCTCAGTCAAATGCAGGGTATTCTTCTAAATTGTAATTTTAACTTATTTACTTCTCTGTCAGTGCAGTACATACTACATAAGCAGGACATCTTGCAAGTTGAGAATCCCGATCAGTGAACAAAGAAGCAGCATTAAAAAGGCTGATAGCTGCACCAGTTTTGTTTTTAAATATTTGGTGAAGACCAGGGTCAGCCCTTCCACAAGGCATTATAGGCAAATGCTAAGGGCACCGCGGCTTATAGGGGGCGCCAAAATATCGGAAAAAGCGAAATTAAAACTAGTTGTTACTCTTAACTCTAAAGGTAAAATGGAGAAGCACTGAGTCAAACGTAAAGCAATGCCATCCCCCAAACCCCTCCTTCCCCCCTCCCTCGAATTTACGGATGTGACCTGAGGCCGGGAGAGCTTTGTAAACAACATGTCGAAGCGACCTAAATTGTCCGGAGCACAGGGAAGGAAAAACCAAAAGAGGAGGAAAAGCGGGAGAAATAATAAAGAGGTAAACATCATTTGTACTGCATCTGTTATGTAGCACAGGTTACTATTAAGTTGATAACTTGTGTTTTAGAGCTGCTGCTCGCTACATGTGTGCGCCTCTCGGAGCACCTCCCGGGGGGGGGGGGGGGGGGGGGGGGGGGGGGGGGGGGGGGGGGGG
>JAPZDZ010042533.1:0-11346 GCA_029783805.1 Acanthurus tennentii
TAAAGGAATAAAGTTACTTTTGTTAAATAAACAACTGACCTCCTATCTTTTCACTATTTTGGAATCGAAATAAGGAAGCCGGAATTGATAAGCAGAACCAGAATCAGAATCGAATTCATAAAAACCCTAACTATACCCATCCCTACTCCTGAATGTTCAGAAGTCATTGTTGTAAACTTAAAACTTCTTCTTCTCTACTTTCTACTCCACTTTCTCCCTTCAGGCCTCAGACAGAGAGATTCAGTGGGTGATCCGAGCTTCAGTGTTGGCTGTGGGTTTGGTTGGAACAACTCTCACCAGCCTGAAAAACAGCATCCTGTTGTTCTGGTTAATTGGTGCTGAGGTGGCCTACATCATTGTCTTTCCTCAGCTTGTCTGCGTCCTTTTCTTCAGCATCTCCAACGGTTATGGAGCTGTTTTGGGCTTGCTGATTGGAGTTACATTGAGACTGCTCAGTGGAGATCCGACATTAGGGTTAACACCGATCGTACACTTCCCAGGATGCACTCTGGAGGATGGAGTTTATGTCCAGTACTCTCCAATCAGGACCATCTCCATGCTGTCTGCCATGGCTGCCATCTTGTTTTTCTCCTACCTGGTTTCTGTGCTCTTCAACAAAGGTCTGATTCCTGAAAAGTTGGATGTGTTGAAGGTCAAAGCTCAGCAATCACCACAACCTTTGACACCAATAGGTGGTGCCACAGAGCACGATGAGAAGGAGAAACTGAGAGGAAATGACTGTTAGACTGAGGTGATGATTAATTCAGAGTGTTAGTTGTGAGAGGTGTTGTATCTGTTTTATAACACCTGATTAAAGTAAGTATGTTTAAACTTAAAGTGCATCCTTTAAACTGTTTTACAAAGCACAAACCTGCTCTGATTTGATTTCTGTCCCAAATTCGAAGATGATTGTCTTAAAGTTCAACAGTATTCAAACATACAGATAACATTAGATAATAAAACCTCTTTCCTGCTCATCTTTCCTTTATTTGCTGCTTCATCTTCTTCCCCCACCTTCCACTTCGTTCTCCAAGGAGAGTGGAAAGTTACAGAGGGCTGGATGGTTAAAAACTGTTAGTTTAAATGTTTTATTCTCTATTAAATTTCTTTTTTTACATTTTGAATTGATATGTAAGTTTCTGCTCTGTATGATGGATTTGTATATATCTCTACACATGTACATATATAAGGTATGTATATATCAGAATGATAAATAAAACCTTCTGGATCGGTCTCTTTATTTCTCAATGTGCCCTGAAGGCTCTTCAGAGTGTGACGGATGGAAAATTACAGGAGTAAAAAGTATGTGCATGTGTTTGTATTGTCAGTTAAAGGACACACTGAGAAAAAGTGAGATAAGTGGAGTGAAACCAGTCTGAGCTCACTGTTTTGTTCAGTGTAAAAATGACAAATTTTAATCTAAGTTCACAAAAGCATACAAACAAAAGCTACAAAAAGCTTAATGAAATTGTACAGTTTTGTGAAAAAAGATCAAAGTTTTAATGGCACAACCAACAAATATGTACAAATAAAAGCATGTGTATGTGAGTGGTGTGTTGAAAACATGTTGGTGAAACAGTTTTCAGGCAGGTTGATGTCCTGCAACAATGAAGGCTGCAGGTTGGTGTGTTAACTAAAATATTATGCAGTTTCTTTAATTAAATTGTCATGTCTGTGAATATAAATAAAAATATCAATATAAATTAAATTTGTCAGAGCTTTGGAATAAGGATGTCATCACTTTCTGTGTCCTAAAAGACAGGGATTATTTTGTTTTCACAGGAACAATAGTGATCTGGGCCATCTGCTAACATTAATGAAACTTTCAACTCTGAAATCAGACACCTTTGATGCGAGGTGCAAGGTATCAGATGGTGGTGATGATGATGTTCTACAGCTGGTTTTCCAGGTTTTGCACGCTCTGTAGCATATTCATGACACGGGAGGTTTTGTTCTCGCAGAGCTGGAGAATGCACAGTGGTGCCTCTTTCCACCTGCTGCTGCCAAAGGTTTTTATTTGCTTCAGATGATTTCATATTTCAAAGGCAACCCTGAGAGAAACTGGTTGATGAAAAGGAATTTCTCCTACAGGTCCTTCCCCCCTTAGTGACCTACACCCCCCCCCCCCCGACCTTTCTACCCCTTAACAGCTCCACTACTGTACTTCTTTGCACTTAAGTTGTGCAAAGTTAAGCATAAATCACAATATCACACAATATAATAGATGTCACAATATATAATCAATGTTGTGTCTTACAGTTATTTGTGCACATTAAGTTTTATAAAGTGTATAAAGTGTCTGACTCATAGAAAACAATGAAGGTATCAAACCCTCAGAGAGCAAAGTTGTGAAAAGGTGCGTGTTAACATTATGATTTGACATTCTGGACCTGTCATTTGCTGATGAACAACATCTAACACACACCCTGAACCCGGAAAATGATTGATGATTTCTTATTATTTGTAAGGAGACAAACATACTGTCCACAATACATGTATTTCACTATAGTCTTGATAAATATCTGCAAAAGTTGCAAGGTAACAAAAATATATTGTAATTGTGGACTGTTTTTCATTGTAACTGTAAAAATTGTAGTGAAATCAGGATGAAATTGATGTTCCACATAAGTTTTAATGTTTGGCTACATTTCTCTTTCATCTACGTGGAGACTTCAAGGCTGAGCAGGTCGACTTCTGCAGCATTTGTTGATGTGTGATCAAACTAGTAATTAAATTAACAAATTAAATTTTTTACCCTAAGATGCCGGGGGGTTTGGGATCCCAGTGCTTCCACCAGAGGACCTTGTTAGCTTCTTCTTCAACTGCAGCTAAACTCACATGCTTTCCTGATGCTTTCCTCTTACTTTTATTTTAGATACATTCTATATGTTTGTGGCAGCTGCTGCATTCACAGGTATTAACAGGTTAACATACATCATCTCATGTGGTTCTGCAATTGATTAGGATGCCTCATTGATGCCTTACTTTGGTGGTTTTCCAGACGAAAGGAGATCCTGGAAAATCACCAGAAGCCACTGGAAGGATTACATATCTTGGTATATCACTTATCTTGTATTTTATGCATTATTTCTCTGACAGAACAAGGCCTGTAAATATCAGAGTTAAGTCACAGAAATTATGTAACAGGCACATCTTGACTTTATGTAACCTGCTTAGCTGGTCTCTGGCATATATGCCTTTTTTTTTACACATAAAACAAGAGGCTATGAAACCCAGTCTGTGTTATTATCTTATAAAATGAAATCTAAGGGGTTGTAAATGTCGCCTGAGATTAATATATGTGAAATATTGAGAGTGGAGACAACAGCATGTCTATAGATGAACCACAATCATCCACAACAATTTCCTGTCATCACATGCCAAGATACTTGTGTTATGTAACCTCACTATGGATTATGCAATCTATAGTGCCTTTAATTGCAGGTACTATGGAATACAGTTATCAAATATTGTGTATTGTGTGTGCATGCATCATATGTAATATGTATGGACTACATTATGTGTGTTTTCTGTTTCTTTAAAGATTCAAATGTAAATTAGCTTTCTGCTAAATCTTTTAATCTTGATTAATTAATGACACACACACTGTCCATTTAAATTAAATAATTCAACAAACTGTTATGGGGCGTATTTGCTACATTCACTTTTTTACCTAATATGGGCTTATCTTTCAGAGCTAGAGCCCCGGAGAACTCAGAAATATCTATTATTTTTCATACAAAAAAAAGGAAGGTTAATATTTAAAAAAAAACAAACTACTTTCTAAAATAAAAATTTGAAAAAATGTAATGTCTGTTAGTTTTCCTGCACACAAGAGTTGAAGAACAGAGGGGTAGACTCAATACTGTATAAATGCAAAATTATAATCAATTATCTATGATAAATCGTGTAAATTAGACTTTAGAAAACATGGCTTTCAAAACTGAAGTTATGTCCTTGTCCAAGGTGGAAACGAAAATTCATGAAATGAATACCTGTGAAGGCTCAAAACAATAAAAATGTTGTCCTATTTGCATAAAGCTCATCGAAGCCTGGTAGTTTGTAAATAGCTACATAGAGGGTAATATCATCTGCATAAAGATTAATTCAATACGTGGTAGAGACAAACCTTTTTATTTTTATTTTTTTATGGGAGTTGGCACAAAATACATCAGTGAGGCAAACCTTTATGAGAGCAAAAACTAGTGTAAATCCCATTCTCATGCTGCTGTTTGTCAGCTTTTAATCCAACATGCAAACTTCCTTTTTTGGATCATCTTTAACCCTTTGCCATGGCTGCCATCTTTTTTTTCTCCTACCTGGTTTCTTTAAACTTCAACAAAAGCCTGATTCCTAAGAAGTTGGATGTGTTAAATGTCAAAGCCCAGTAAACAGCAAAACCTCTGACACCAATAGGTGTCGCAAAAGAAGGAGAAACTGAGAAGAAATGACAGTCAGGCTAGGACAACACAGCCATTGTTAAACACAAGGTGCTTGCTGTGAGTGTAATATCTGTTTTCTTACATGCACGATTAGGTTTCTCCCTCCATTCAAAAGAAAACTCTCAAAGTTCAGCAGTATTCAACTTACATTCAACATTCAACATTTACAGAGAACAAAACTTCGTTCCTGCTCGTCTTTTCTTTACTTGCTGCTTCATCATGTTCCTCCTCCACCTGTCAATCAGTTCTCCAAGAGTGGAAAGTTACAGAGGGCTGGATGGTTCACTCTGTTCTCACAAATGACTTCTGGGTGCTTATCAGTTTATTTAAAACAATGTAAAATCATTTTTCTCAGGGACATCTTCTGACCTTTGAACAGTGTAACTTTTAAACTTTGTCCATTTAAAAACGGCTAGTTTCCAATGTTTCATTACTGATCAAAATCTTTTTCACATTTAAATCAATAGATAAATTTCTAATGTGTGTGAAACATGAGTTTGTATCCTACACATGTACATATATATACATATATAGATATGTATACAGAATGCAAATAAAACCTTCTGGATCGGTCTCTTTATTACTCAGTGTGCCCTGAAGGCTCTTCAGAGTGTGGTAGATGGAAAATTACAGGAGTAAAAAGTATGTGCACGTGTTTGTATTGTCAGTCAAAGGACACACTGAGAAAAAGTGAGAGAAGAGGAGTGAAACCAGTCTGAGCTCACTGATGTTTCACTCAGTGTAAAAACGGCAAAATCACAATTTTAATGTAAAAAGAGTCCACAAAAGCACACAACACACAAACAAATGATTCAAATACTGCATCAAAAGATTAAGTTAATAACAAAAACAGATTGCATTTGAAGAGGAATAACTAGCACGTATATACAAATAAAAGCATGTATGTGAGTGGTGTTTTGGAGACATGTCGGTGGACTTTAAGAAGACAGTTTTCAGGCAGGTTGATGTCCTGCAACAATGAGCCTGCCTCTGGACGTGTAAACTGTCCTTATACTTTGCAGTTTCTTTAATGCAAACTTAGTATAAGCAACACGAGTTAGATACTGCATTGCTGAATGGAAAAATGACAGTTGAAATGAGCCTTGGTTCAGTTTTTCTTGACATGATCTGCTCGCTAAAAGTACTAATTGGCGTAGGTACGTGACACATATATGTGTTACATGTACTGTGTATTTACTCATCTTTGCAATAGTGAAATTAGTATGTGCAATGATTGATTTTTGTCTTCAGTCCCTCTAACCTCACATTCCACATCATTTCTTAACAATGAGACAGCTAAACAATTAAGACAGGTTTCATTTCTCTCTTAGTAGTCCTTGAAATTATTATTGTTACAGTAATTGACCCAGCGTGCTCCTATGTATAAATACATTTATATATGTTCATGTATATGCATATGTTTCTATGTACATATGTATTATATATGTATGTATATGTGTATGTATATTTATGTATGTGTATGTGTATGTATGTATGTGTATATATATATATATATATATATATATATATATATATATATCCAAAAAGCTTATGGTTACTGATTCACCTAATTATTTGGTTTGCCTGAATCTAAGGTCATGACTTAGTGAGTGCAAAAATTCCTGTAATGATTAATTAACATAAGTTTAATTTGTTACATCCAATCACCATTTGTAGATATTTTTAAATATTTAACATATCAAATAAATATAAAGTAAAATCAATCACAGCTTTGTCCATTAGAGAAATTTATTTGTTTTTGTTTTTAATCAGAATATGTCTCCCATGTTGTACACTAATTAGCTTGCAAAAATGGAATTAAATATGGAAGGAACACATGCAATATTGTTTAATATATTAAAAAATACTTGTTTCAAGTGTATGCTGATAATAAAAAAGTACAGGGAAAAAAACTCAGTGTTTTTGCAACAGTTCTATCCAGAGGGATTTACCAGAAATGACAGGAATTCATGTTAAAATGTAAGAGTAAACAGCTTTTTTTTCACTGACAGCTGTTCACAGCTTTCAGTCAAAAACTCTTACTGAGATCCCCTTTATATTTGGCATATAGCTTCTACATGATCAGCATTCCTCAGCTATTTGTGGCTACATGAGCAACAAAGGGTGATTGATAAGTTCATGACCGGGTGCAGAAGGAGATGAGTTATGCAGCTCTCTCGACATTCATGTGCAGAAACAGTTCAGAGCTGAGGGGTGTGCTGAGATGTCACATAAACAGATTCCCTGTGATTTTCTCTCTCTCTCTGCTTCTCAGTACTTTTCCATTGTATGAATGTGACTGCACCCTCTTTGCATACAGGGGGTGATTGATAAGGTTGTGACTTGAGCTAGAAGGTGCAGAGTTTTACAGATGTCTTTACATGCACATGTGGTTATGCTGGTTGTGCTTTTTAGGTGATTATACAGAAAGTTTAGTGCAAAGAAGTACAGTGGCAGACGGAGGGGAGTTAAAGGAGGACAAGGCCCAGGTGGTTACACTCTTTAAGGGGGAGAAATTCCTTCACAGCCATGACATGACAAGTGCACAATCATCTAGTACTTATGACTGAGTTTCTATGGAGTGACAAAAATCTGAACGACACAACACACACAACATATTTTCAACACTTAAAGTGAAACTTGTTATATTTTTCTGGCTACAAAAACTATTACACAGCAATTTTCATACAGTAGAAAAGTACTGAAAAAAAACTATGCAGGCTACTTACATAGCGTCATCTCACTTCACCCCTTAGCTCTGAACAACAAATGATTTTCATGTCACATTTTTGATTTCAGTGGTGTCAAATTTTTTTGCTAAAAAAACATCTCACTAATGACAGTGCATTTCAAAACAGTCCAGGAATTTATAAATTATCTATAAACTAATATGAATAGATGCAACAGTATTTGTTGGTCACAGCTGTGTCATAGTGTATAAAAAGTTCTTATTAAGTTGATTAAATCTATACAGAGAGTTATAATCAGATTAAGAAAAACATGTAGGAATGATGTGACATTTGCAGGAACATCTCATTCTTAAAATGTTCCTAATATGAAAAAAAGATATATAGGGAAGAAATTAAGAGAACAAAGAATTTGAAATGTTGAAAAAGACTCAGCTGTCTTTCTAAGGTATATACCTGACTGAAAAGAAACCTGACAGGAGACAGCCCCTGCCAAACATATTGGTCGCCCCCTGGTGTCTGGCTGCAGCATAAATCTGAACCCTTTGTGTGAGCAAACTGAAAATGGTTCAAAGGAAACAATCAAAGTTCATGTTAAAATAAGGTTCCCCCAAAGTTTCTCAGTCATTTTGAGTATTTCTTATCTCACTTAGTCTGGTGGAAGTGTTAGAGCTCATGTTTCTCATGAGTTTGGTTTTAAGCTGAAAGAAAAGATGTCTAATATTACTATTATTTAAAAAAAATGAATCTGTAAAAATGTGGGCATATATGAGTACTTACATGAGCCAAACTGTAGTAGTTAATTGTTTATTTTAAGCTGCAAAGTCACTGATGGATCTCATAAATGTTCTGTTAAGATCAGACTAATTTGTCTTCCAACAATTAAAAACAGGTTAAAATCATTTAATCTCTTCATTTCCTTTAGGACCAGAGATCAGATGATATAGAAAACAAGATCATGCAAATCATTCTAAGAGCTGTGTTTTAGTTAAGTGTGGTCTGAGAAAAAAGAAACAAGTCAACTTTGTCATAGAATCAACAGCTGGGAAAATTTATGACCTCCTCAGTTTTACATCTTCTCTGTGCTGTGATAAAACCATTTTAATAAAATTTGGGTATCATTTCCAAGTAGTGCAACCAAAAAGGATGAGAAGAATTTGTTTTCTCACTCTGCCAGTCAAACATCAGTCAGCGAGGAAGACAGTAAACAAATCCATCATGGCAGTTAACGTCCCAGGTGTGATAGTTATGGTGTTTTTCTACTTGCTGGTCCTTGGCACTGGCATCTGGGCCTCTTTTAAATCCAGAAGAAAACTAAAGAAAAGTGCAGCCACTGGGATGGAGATGACCCTGCTGGGAAACAGGAGCATTAACCAGGTGGTGGGAGTCTTCACAATGACAGGTGAGGACAACACAGCTGACAAAACCAGGACCAAACCTTTGTGATTGAATTTTAACAACAACAACCACAATCCTGCTGCCACTACTGAATAATATACGTTTCTAAAAATCTCTCTGTGGAGTGACTAAAAGTATAAATCCAATATGTGTTAAGAAATTCTTTGCTTTGGCAGAGACTTATTTAACTCAAAGGCAGACAAAGGCCTATTTAAATTTAAATTGTTTTCATTTTAAGCCTGTTATGATTTCTTTAACTGTCAATGACAATCTGTGGCAAGTGAAAAAGATTTTCAAAAAATTATTTACAATTTGTCTTTGTAGAAGATTAGATTCACACAAAAATTTGCAGAAACAAAACTGTTTAAATCAGGTGCAAAAAACAGCAGAAAATCTGTTATATATATATATATATATATACAAACATATATATACTCACACATCTGTATATGTAAACGTATACATATGTATATATATATATGTATATATATACGTATTTTAAAAAATCCTAATTTGTTTTAAATTAGATAAATTAGTTACTCAGTTTATTCTCTTTCAAACAGGTCTCTATTAAATGATGTCTTTACATTATGTTTCTGTTTTTCTGCTTTAAAATTATTACATTTATCGTACCAGTATTAGTCATTATAGGGACAAAGGTTTTGTAGCTGATTGTCATCATATCTGAATGTCTGAAGACTTTTTGCGTGAATACTTTAAAACTTTCAGTGTTATGAAATAATCAGAACAAATCTGTGAATGTGAAGATATCAGTAACTGTACATAACTTTTTGTACACAACAAAAAATGATTGAAAAAACAATTACTGATATATGAGTTAAGATGGAAGATTTGCACAATGTTCTGCGCTTAGAAAAAGGTTTGCAGTTAATGGCTCAGCCTTTGGGTAAAACTGTAAAAAAAATCTCAATTTTATGGCTACAAATTTAATGAGGATGCTCAAATGAATTTGTTATTTTACTTTAATATTAGCAAGAGGTAAAACTTGGAGGCCAGTTTTTCCTGCATTTTCTGCCAAGGGGCAGATCACCGGAGGCCCCAACACTTTACTGATATCATTGTTAGACACACTGAAGTCTGAGGTTGTATTATAAAACAGGCATTGTTGCGTGCAAACTGACAGCTTTTCCCTGCATTTCTTATGTACTGAACAAACTTTAAAAAAAAGATCTTCCTAACACCCCGTATTGCACATCCCTTGTGTTTTCTGGATCAGACCTCTTGGTCATTTCTCATCCACCAGAATGTTTGAAACTGGCTGGACTGATTTGCAAACAGCACAACCAAAATACTTAAATTTGACATCATTAATCTTCTTTTGGATCAAAACCAACATGAGGTCATTAAATTAGCTTAAAAGCTACTTTTCTAGCTGTCTCTCCTATACACTTAAACTGGTAGGCATAATACAGAGGGGTTTATATCATCATGTGTGAAACAAAAAAAAAGTAATTATCAATTTTCATCCTGTAGCTACGTGGATCGGAGGAGCCTTCATTGTTGGCACAGTTGAGATGGTTTACACTCCCTCCCTGGGTCTTGCCTGGACAATAGTGTCTGTAATGGGATACAGCTCATCGTTTCTTGTTGGTAAGAGTCTGAAATTACATTTGGCAGGGCTCTGTGCCTGACTAACTTGAGAGTGAAGCTATTTAATGGAGCTTGATGTTTCTCAGCAGTTATGGACATTTCAGATGAAATGATTAACATCAAAAAAAGAAAATTTTGTGATTTGATTTTTCCTTTATTTAAATAAAGGTGGCCTTTTGTTTGCAAAGCCAATGAGAGAAAGAAAATATGTGACGATGCTGGAACCTTTTCAAATTAAATATGGAAAAACGCTGGCTGCTGGTTTGAGTCTGGGTTCACTTATAATTGATGTGATGTGGGTGCCAGCGACACTGACTGGTTTAGGTATGTAACATTTTTACAAACTTTAAATGCATTTATACTCTGTTTTAAAGGAGAAACTGTCCTTGTTTCAATTTGTCTGACAGGAGGGATCATGAGTGTGGTCCTGGATTTGTCCTTCACTGTGTGCATCTGGATCTCTGCTGCTGTGGCCATCACATACACACTACTGGGAGGTCTCTACTCTGTGGCTTACACAGATGTTATACAGCTCATCCTCATATTTGTCAGCTTGGTGAGTTTATTATTCTTCAGGTTTAACAAAGACTCTGACTTTTAGAAAACACCTTCAAAAACACCTTTGAAACATGTGTGTGTGTGTGTATGTGTGTGTTCATATATTCCTTTGTCCCTGCAGTGGGTGTGTGTTCCCTTTGTTCTGATGAACCCTCACACTCTGGACATCAGTCAGACGCTCATGAACAACACCTTACATGCTCCCTGGATTGGAAAACCTGAGCTGAAAAAGACCTGGATCATGATCGATGATTTCCTAACTTTTGTAAGGAAACAGAAAAATACTTGCTGTATCAGATGCAAATCCCTCTTATCCAGATAAGATTAACCCTCTTTGAACAAAATTAACCACATGCCTATTTTACTACAAGACACTTGGGAATCTGGGATATCAGTGTTTCCACCAGAGGACCTTGTCAGCCTCTTCCTCAGCCACAGCCAAGATCACCTGCATCATCGCTGCATTTGTCTCTCTTGTATTTGGGATACCTTCTATTCTGCTCGGGGCAGCTGCTGCATCCACAGGTATCATCCTTTTCTCTGCTGAAGTGTTCATGAATCAGTGGACCATGTTGGTCGTTGTTCCTCTTCCTGGCTTTATTCCAGTGTTGCCACTCTAAAACAACCACAAACAAAATAATCAAAAATAA
>JAPZDZ010042534.1:0-11343 GCA_029783805.1 Acanthurus tennentii
GCCCTATTCCTGTTTAGTGTCCCACACAGTAACCACGGTGCATTTGAGGCTGACATTTTACCCATTAGAAGTATATAATTCCTCCATACATACATACAATGTGTTCTCTAACAGCTAAACACTGTGATAATTACAATCAGGCATTCAAAGAGGTTTGCCCTGTTTGTCGTACAGTGGCATGAAACTTAAGTGAGACCATTTTCACAATTATTCAACCCTAGGTCTGCTAATGAACTAATATGGCAAGAAAGGCAAAAGCTTCCACATTTATAACTGTTTTCTTTAGTACACATGCTATTAAATGTCTAAACATCATCTCCTGCTCAAGGTATTATAATTTCATACATTCTTTACAAGGTCACCTTCTGGTTATAGATACTGCAAAGCTTTGATGAAAAGCTTTCAGCTGAAAACTTTCAGACCCTTAAGCTGAAAAAAGAAAATCTCTGAAATTTAAGCAAAAATGTGCAAAAGACCAAATTCAATGCAAGAGCACATTATACACACCCCATTCTCATATATTTAAAATATATATTTATTTAAAATTCAAGCCTTTTTTAAAAAATCTTTATCTCCAAATAATAGCAACAAATTATGTGACTACAGTTCTATCAATTCTGAAATGACTGCCAGAAATGACATACAGTAACAAATTCTTTTTCATTTGTTGATTTTAAGTCACTCTTACAGAGCTGATGAAAAAAAATGGGTTGGGCTCAGTAATGACTTCCATTTTTTTCTGAAAGCTATCATTATTCAAAACACTTAATATATAGGCTTACTGAATGCTCAAATATTCACTTTATCTGGTTAATCTTCGGTGATGCAGTGGGCTTGTACTTTTAAGATTATATATTTTTTATGACTTTCAGGTTTTCTGAACTACTTACACAATGACCATAGATGAATTGTAAAAGCAGAAATACTACAGTTCCTAGAGCCTTATGGTATGGAAAACAGGTTAAAGCTACTAATTATTTTTTTCTGCAAAACATGTTGTTTATATGTAATGTGTTAGCCAGTGTGTTATAATACAAGAAAGTAAAAAGTATTTCCCTGCTATATTCCTGCAAATAAAACTTCAGCAGGATCCTTCAAACAAATGAAATTTAAGTTTATCAACATATATTTAAACATTAATTGTAAGCACCATACCGCAGCCTTTTTGGGACTGAAGTTTCTTAACTAAAACTTAACAGCTTGGTTTAAACAGCTTAGCTTTAACTTATGAATTCAATTCAAAACTGTCAACAGTTATTCACAGCTAATGTGACTTAATAGGCACACTTTATGCAATAATGTACTCTTACAGTCAAGCTTTTAAAATTATCCAATAGCTGCATGCTAAACTAAGCACCACAATCGTATCATAACAAAAATAAGTGATGCTAAATACAACAATCTGGATGGAAACATTTTTAAGACAATCCTTTTTCTTCTTGTAACGTAAACATAGTTAAGATTTTAAATATACTTACCTAAAACTAAGTATATGAGTGTATTTAACATGGTGTAATCCAAGTTAGCGGCTGATTTCAAAGCCACATGTGTTGAAAAATGCAGTTGTCAAACGCAAAATAACAGCTAATTTTGCACCCTGCCTCTACATAATGTTTTATTCCACATGATTTTTTTTAGGTATTTTATGTCTTTTAACTTATTGATAATTTCCTGTAAAGTTTCCTAGAAAGAGATATAACTTTGATGAAATAACTTGTAAATTACAAAACCTTGATATGAAGTGCATCCACCATCACATGTTGAAATTCTGGCTTGGTAACACAGATAATTAGACCAAGTCTGAAAATGGAATATGAGGTCACTGTTAAACAGGACAGGTATCATGCCGTCGTGTTGAGCATCTACTTGTCTCTCCTCTTATAAATTCTATTGTTAATAGTAGACACAGACTGGCAATTATTAACTGATCACTTTAGGTCGATTATTGAGTTGAATAAGTAAACAAAAGAATTTATTAGTTAAAGCTGCAAAGTTAAATGACCTTCTTTGGCATCAAAGCTCCGTCTATACATCTAAGCAAACAATTAAATTTAATTTTCCCAAGATCTATTTGGATTGCATGTTGTCACTTTTTTATTTTATTTTAGAGGATTCTTTGGATAATCAGTGTTAAATCATGGGTTTTGAAAGCAGTTTCATTTTTAACACTGCATGATAACCACAGTGTATGACATTCTTTAACATTAATTCTGTTAAAATTGCATGATGACTGACGGTAAAAGAAAAATTACTCTAAGTTTTCCAATCCATAAATTAACGGACATAAAAAATAAAACTTCCAAAAATGATACAAATAAACCTTTCACTTTTCCAAGAAATCTCATAAGCCTTAAACTAAAATGATAAAATATACTACATTATTTTAGCAGTAGAAGTTTTAACATTAGCTCCAAGAAAGATAAAAGAAAAGATAGCAATCAATAATTTTCTTAAACTGAAATTGTCAGTGCAACTACATAGCTTTAACTCTTTGTGTTGCATATTTCAGAATATGCTATGTAAAGTGTAGTTTGAACAAAAGGAACCTCAGAAAATGTCAAACTGTGTGTTCATATGAGGCGTGAATGCACGCTTTATTTCTGTGTATTTGAAAGCTAGAATATTTTTAGTTTACTGGCTTCTTTCGCACAAGTAGCTTGCTCCATTCATGTGTCAGATTCACAAAAAGGCAAATGGAGTGAGTAGCACTAACACATCGCGAATTGGTGTAATTTGCGCAAATGGCGGCACATAATACCCGTCATTCACATCACCCAACAAGAACATGTGTTTAATTTGGTCTTTAAAGTGACTTTACAAGTAGCCTAATTCACTGGTACTCGTGCTGGTGTGAACACAGTACAGAGGATCTCTTTAAGCATATTTAGTGCCTGAACAGTCATTTAATACTATGACCATCCACTGATGCAGTAGATGGTCATAGTATTTGAAATGTTTACAGTTTTTGTGTGGAAAAGAAGACTGGACCTCAGAGACCAACTGAAACATTTTAGCCCTAACACATCCTTTTAATACTTAAATAATTTAAATTTCAGACCTGATCGCAGTCATCAGTAATAATAATTACAGTTATCTATGACAATGGCTTCTACTATGCTAATCCACAGCTGCAAACCCATGATAATTTATTCTTGATCTTTTCTTGTATTTAAATACAAAAGAAGAATTACACATGTAACTATTATTCCTGGCTGACTGCTGGAGACATTTGCTAATATGTGGATATTATTATATTCCCTGCTGTAGTGAACACAAAGAATGAAACAACTAATTACATTGCTTCGAGCTGAATTCTGCAATGTATCTTGAGAGGTGAGCATCAGCTTGTATAGTACATAATGGCAAAATATCAGACACAAATAGCCAATTTTCAGTCTTAAACAGATCTGATTTGGTAGCTTCCAACTCAGGCATTTAAAAAGATTTTTTGTAACATCCAAAGGTGACTGTCATCCAGTCATAATTTTGGTTACTTCTGTTGGGTTTACATTGTGTATCTACAGTAAACTGCGGGGTCATTAAAAGGCCCTTAGAGTAGCCAATGACTTACAAGCAGTATTTCTACTAAGGATTCGGATCTTGATTGAAAATAAACTCCAAGGTTTTACTGTATGGCCTCAATTCCAAATAATTCCTTTCAGATAACTTGTTAATGTTTTTAAATGGGGATGAAAAGTTTACTTGATATATTTAAGAAACTAAAATGAAAAAAAGAATAAATACATTAAATAAAAATTTGCTATCTGAGTACTGCCTTTCTTCAGAATACTATCACAGTAGAATATACCCCTCAACTACAGCTTATGTTAACGTTACTTTTGCACCAAGGTACTGAGTACATACTTCACATTGCAAAAATAGAGGAGGAGCATAAAGAAAAAACAAGGAGTAAAACACACAAAAATAATCTAGGTTTTGGGAGGAGTTTCATTAGAAAGCAGTAACAGTGTGCTTGCTCAGTTCTAATATGACAATCCAGACAACTATTCTTAACACATCGCATAACTAAAATATTATTTGCAAAACTGCAAAGACCCTTTTAAAAATGACAATGAAGTTAATTTTTAAAAGGGTCAAATCTAATTTTATCATTTCATTTTAGAATAAAACCTCTGTAACTGTCAAATGTACACCTGATATGGTATACATAAAATAGGAAAGCGCTAAGACACACGGATACAGATATGAAAATTTCGATAGACAGGCTGATATAAATAGACCCACTCTCTCAGGACATGGCAGGGGGAGAACCAGCCAAGCATTTCACATTCCTGCCTAGACCCTTCTCAACCACGTCACTCTGTAAATTGGTGAGGCAGCTGTTGGCTTCCATCAGCTCACAGTGCATCTCTGAACATATCCAGTCCACAATCCAACCCACACAGATACCCCCACACTTCCCCACAAGCACAGACAAAAACAGCAGCACATTTAGGTGGGTAAATGCACTTAGATACGCACAATCTTGGTTTCTATCCACATCAATTTGGGGATTTTGAATTAAGAAAATAATTATTAGAAGAAAAATTCAACTAAAGGTTCTCTGCCAATGCAAAAACTTCTTGCTCACCTAAGGCAGAAAGTTATTTCTTTATCAGCACATTATGCAGCAAAAGGAAATGCATTAATTAAGTAATTAATAAAGTTTTGGTAGGGTTGACCAGATGAACAGTTCAATAAAGGTGCATTCACAGTTTAGAATGGGCTTTTATTAATATTTTTTGTAGTAAAGTTGATTGCCACAACCTGCAATCGAGTTTTATATTTTGTGAGCAGTCATCTTGATGGAAGGTAAATTTCCTGAAATCATGGCATATGAACAACATTAGTTGAACTAAAGGGCAATAATAACTTAAACAATACAGATAACATATAAAGGCAGTCTCTGTTTCTTTGGTAAATCATTTAGGAAACAAAGTTGCTTCAACTCTGCTGTGAGACGCATACACATTTTATTCAAATCAATTCAATTAATTCAAATTTGCTGAACAGTTAGATGAAAATGGAACTATAGGCAGACAAGCACACATATTACAGGCATTTACATGCATTATGTATGCTCATACTCGCTTGTATTTACTCTACTCTCTGGGTTTCTTTTATTTCTGCCATTGATTGAGGGTTTTTAGGGGCCACTTTCCAACCAACGACCGCTTGCTGCTTGCTTCAGCTGTCACTGCACTCTGAGTGGCGTCACAAATCATGGGCAGTCCAATCAGGTTGGACTCTGACACCAATGGTCAGTTGGATGGGGGGAAGGGTTTTGGTGAAGGTTTCATCTTTCCCTCTATCTGCTCCCCCCACCTCTCTTTCCTCAGTGTGTTTTTTCATCCACTTCTTCTTTTCCTCTTCCTTCTTTATTTCTCTACTTTCAGTTCTCCATTTTGTGTGCGTCGTTCTAATAGCTGTAATTTTTTGTAAAGGCCCCTTTGGCTTATGGAGAGTTAGTCACTCAGGCAGCATTTTTGGATGAGTCCACTGCAGAGTAAGAAAAGTTAGGGGTTAGGGACAAAATGGTGTTACCAGGCTAAATGACATTCAGGTAATGTGTTTGATGTCATATTGAAACATTGCACAAATATTTAAGTAATATACTGATAGAAATCTCAATAATTCTTAAGATATATTAACCTGGACTAAAATTAAAAAAACAAGAACAACACATAATTTAAAAAAAAATCCCAAATCCTACCGAGTTGTTTTATGTGCCTTCATACAGGTTGAAGGTTAAACACCTCGTGATGAAATTGCAACTAAAATACAAATGATATAAAACATATATTTTTTAAATTGCTATAAATTATGGTTGGCCAGGGCCATTATTTTACCTCAGTTACTGCAAGAATGAGACCTTTTTTTAAAAAAAAAAACAACAACTTTATTTTAGATTTTATTTAGCCTATATTTGACAGTTAACTACTGGCTTAACCTCTCCACAAAATTGTCTAATCATGACTTTGAACTTCTCTGTATGCATGGGGCTATAGAAGTAAAAATAGCGTTATTTCAAAAACCATCAACAATGAGGTGTCACAAAAAGTTCTGAGACTGTTCCAGTTAGGCAAATATGGAGTGATGTGCAGTAATGTGCATATAGTGCAAGCACAAGCTTTCATGAGTTACACGTAAGAAGTGTGTTGTCATGTTAGAGTCCATCACACCGCAGTTCAGGTTTTTGCACCCAATTTTGTCCCATACACACCTTAAAACTTCACAGTGATGAAAAGAATGTCAAACACCACCATCATGCTCTTGGTTGCTCTCCTGACCTGTCTTTGAGACTGCTATTACTTTTAGTGTAGAAATTGCTAGTTGTTTATGGGTTGTAGCTTTAATCCACGGATGTCCTTAGGCCTCTTTAAGGGGGTACTGAAGCTACCCTAAAATGTTCCTTGGCCTCACCAAAGTCATAAGAAAAACAAATTGATTCTTTTTTTACTCTTTTTTTAACAGTGCAGACATGTATTCTGCAAAGAGAAGCAAGAATAAAAGTTTAAGAAATAATTATTTAATTTGTCATTATTGGCTTAAAATTATCATTCTGGTTGTTTCCCCCCTGCATCACAATGTAAATCCCGGACACTAGGACCTTGGGGAGGCTGCATTTCATTGCTTCTCTGCAGAGCAGCTTAGACTGGCATGAATAGTGCAGGAGTTGTTCAGCATTTGAAAAGACAATTAATTCAATGTAGCGTTAGTGAATGATATACAAGATTAAATTTGGTTGTCGATGACTGTTAGTTGCTAACTTTAGCAACTTTTACTTGAGGTAAAGGAAAGGTGATACTGTACATAGCTATGTAAACAGTAATTTAAATTGGGGGTTTATGTAGCTGGCCATGTAAACACTTACTTAGATTGTGTAGTTCAACATTAGCTATGGAAAGCACTGGTTTAGATATCATGATTAAGTGGAACAAGAGGAAAAAGCTAACTTAGCTTGCTATCCATATCTCTCTTCTTTGCCATCTATTTCGCTGACATTACTGATTATAGAATATTGCTTATAATCAGTAATGTCAGCGAAAACTAAATGTCACAGTGTCCCTTTTAACCTCATTATACTGGTATATTTTTCAGTTCATTGACCAGATGGATATACAAAGATATTTTAAGAGTGAGAAACAGGAGATTAGCAGGGTAGCTGATTCTGAGGGAGCTGGCGTGATTGAGTTCCGTAACAGTTAGTGATCTACAGGTCTCAGGAATCAAGAGTGTTGTTTTTTTCCTCTAACAAGTCACGTTAGGCATAGCCTAAAATTATTTATGATATTTAATTCTGAACAGCTTAACTTTCTGCATTCATTCAACAAATTAAATAAATAGGTGGGTGGTCCTTTGATGTAGGCTATAGGCTATACACATATTCATACATAAGCAAACACCCATAGATACACACATGAAAACACATTATAATGGAAGCAATCATACATACATACAAACATACATACTGTACACACATGTACATATACTGTACATACATATATGGTCTTGCCTAAGTACATTTCCCCTATGCAGCTTTGATGTGTCAGTTACTTCTATTCAACAGAAGTGAAATGGAAGAGGACAATATGTTTGGCACTCTCTCACTCCATCTTGGCTTCTAAACTGGTTTTTGACACATGTAATTCTAATACAGTAACAAAAAGATGCAAGTGCAAAGATTTTGTGACAAAAGTTATGCCTACCCTGAGGGGAAAAAAAGCTTTTTTTCCTTAAAAATATGCCACCACCTGTCTGCCTAATACATCAACACAACAGCACATGCACATTAATTCATTTTGATACGGAGTAGCAGTTTAGCATGTTTAATTACCCTCACAGCAAAAGTGTGAAAAATAGACCATGAGAAATGTTACGGCTTTACTTGTCCCAGAGAAAAGTCAACAAGGGTAAGTGTAATAAATTTGCAAAGTTTTTTAATTTAATGCCAATTATTTTGTTGTCTGAAAAACCTGACCTTATTTTTTTTACAATGAATTAGAAAAAATGCAGAATTGATAAGAACTGGAGTAGTCAAGTAAAATGCGAAAAAAGATGATATTCAAACAATACCCAACCCTTGTGCCAATCCTGTTCAAGCTGGAAATTCTGAAATACAATCCTGAGAGTTATTGCTTGCTGCAGTGCACATTACATTGTGCATCACTGCATTGGTGTGCTAAAATATCAAAAAAATTCTTCATCACACCTTGTGCAAAAAAATCTAAGTGTAAGGTGTCAGGAATGGATAAAACAAATTAAATAGTACAGTTTGCTTTCATTTAAGCTGCTACCTTGAGCACTGTCCACAATAGTAACCAAGTGTAAAAACCATCAAAGTTAAAAAGTCATGTTTATGATAAGTACTGTACATCCATAGTGTATTATTTCTCCACTATATAAAAGCTGGCACTCGATGCTATGACACTACATTCACACTGCAAGCCTTGGTGCTTAATTCAGACTCTTTTTAGACCAACTTTTTTTTTATGTGGCTCTTCACATTATTGTAACTAGTAAGAGCCCTTAATGCACAAAAGAACATAAAAACGTCACAAACAGCTGTGAATGTAAGAAAAAAGAACAAGATGGTGACCAGAATGGAAACAACAGACATGCCTGGAACCTGTTTTTTAATCAATTCATGGGGCTAATTTTTATTACCTATTAGCTACAGCTGATTGTGTCAGCGACAGTAACCATTTCAGCAGGGAAAACTGTTGTAACTGATTAAAAAGACAAGTCAAATTTCATTTACCTCAGTCTGAAATCACTCAGTCTTACCCAGTCTTAGCAATAGAATTGTGTTTGTACAAACTGATACTGTAAAGCTTAGAGCAACAATATATATGAGTTTTCCACCTTAAAATAATAGTTTAAGAATCATTTTAATGTTAGGGTGTGGTGTAACAGGTTAACTGTGCTCTTTGCCTCAGCCACTTGGCCCTCTTGTAGCTTGTTACTGCCCTATGTAACTGAGCTGCAGGCCACTGTTTCAAAAAAATTAAACTTAATGATGCATGTTACTACATCTCACAAGTTACACTTTATGGAGAAAAATGCTCTCTGGTTTTCTCTCTAGTTCTGTTTTTTTTTCAGACTGGCGTGGAGTTGTTTGGAACAGCTATGCTAAAGAAAAGGCTACGGACAGACACAGTACTGGACTTACTGCTGTTAAACAGTAGTTATTAGATTAGATGCTTGCTTAGTTATGTGTCATGTGTTGTAGCTCCAACTGGATGTTTGGCTGTGTTGGAAATTATGTCCTCATGCTAGTTTTTCAAGCCAAATCTGCCTGTTTTACAGAGGTTTAGCTGGTAACATGTTATAACCAGGTGTCTCTCTAGCTCAGGTTGTGCTAGCTGTGTTTCCACCAAAATACTATTACTTTTCTGACTTATATGTAGGGCTTGTTCAAACTTTGTCACATGAGGAAAAATCCATGTAATGTTGCAGGGGTGCTTAATTGCATAGAAATTAATTTCTACATAGGAGGGCCTTAACAGGCATTGTTAGAATGACTAAGGGGCCAAGGACCCATAAACAGTCAAAGAAAAGATACTGTTGCGATCCTCTTTCTATGGCTCAAAGAGAAACTGCCTGTTCTCTGTCTGCTTCTGATATAACAAGCTTTACTAAAAAGCTTGCCTCAATTTTGATCTGTTCCTGTTTACTTCCCTGTTGACACATATCTAAAAGAAAAACTATTTTCATTCACTCGGAATATCCTGTTGTAAGCTATCAGGAATATAATAAGATAGATGATAAAAAACAGAGAGATTGTTACTGCATATTTAATCTTTGTCTTTGCAGAGTCTGCATGGGTATTATATAAATCTACCTCAGGATTATTAACAAAGCTTCTGGTATAGTTAGCATACATAAACTATCACAATAGATAATTTATCCAAGAGTGTAACTGTAGTGTTGTGTTAGAGTAAAATGTCCACATAGAAAAATAATAAAATAAAAAATAAAATAGTCTAGGCAGTGTGGCTTGGCTTGTGATTACATGCATAAGACAAAAAAACATCAAAAACATGTGTTAAACATGATTTTTGGGGGTTTTCGATGCGTTTTAAATCCACTAAACAAACAAAATCAGTTCTTACCTGAGTTCAGATTTGGTCAGGTGAGAAAATGGACAAAAATGATTGCCAGACCTACATTCAACAGCATCACCAGAGCCACCAAGATGGAGTTAGGGCCCTGTGAAAATAAGAAAAGTTTACATTTATTATTTCTAAATTACAACCTATATTCAATATGAGCTGAAATGAGCTGAAATCAGAAAACAGCATTCCAATGTGTGTATTTTCAAGGTGTGTGAAGACTGAATGGAAGGCAGTATAGATCCTATTCTCTGTGGATCTTCTTGTTTTTAACAGAAAACTAGTGAGAGTGCAGGCTGTCTTGGATGTTGTTCTTGATAGACAACCTGCTTTTGAAGCAGTCTTTCTGGTTGGGGAAGAATTTTTTGTGCTTGTGATCACCATAATATTTATACATTTACTGGTGCATGATGGCACTTTTGATGTATATTACATCACTACAAAGAAGTGATGTGGTTCTTCTGGGAGGCAGAATTTCTCAAGATGTGCCAGTCTTTGCATTCACTGGAGGTCTATTGCTGTTGTAACTTAATCTGTCCTCCTTTTATATAAATTTTGCTTTATGAGAAGCATAAAGGGACTACATTTTGCACTTTGTCGTAAAACCCTGTTTTGTAGAATGATAAATAAATTAACTTCGTACTTTAATCAACACCTGGCTTAGAGAAAGTTCCCCAATTGCTAGTAATCACAGTTTAACATCTAGAAGGGAACCATGATGTAGATACTGTAGATAAAGAAAATTTAATTCAGAAATGAAAGTTGTTTTTTGTCTGAAATGGTAAGTTTTTTGCCATTCAGAAAGAGCATCAAAGTAGAGTGTCATTGTCTAGATAAGTGGTTCTCAAACCTTTTTTTTTTCAGGTCAGCAGATTTTGTCAAAGTCTCTTACTTCCATCCATTACGTGAAATTTTGTTTAGGGTTAGGCTTTTGATATTGATAATTATTTAGTTCATATCATTAAGTAAGCATGTATTAGCACACTAGTATGCCACATAACAGATTTAATTTAAGTAGACTTGCAATATTATTGAGTCCCTCATTAGTTTCCCAAGGCAAAGTACCTTGCATTTGGTAAGTGGAACGTGATAATTTAATACTGCATTCACAATTTGACATTTAAACTTGTATTAGATACAAGGATATAAGAATACAAGGATACAAGGATACAAGGAAGTTTATTTGTCATTATACAACAAGTTGTATAATGAAATTAAAATGTGGTTC